>MU224212.1:129893-140307 GCA_018584345.1 Thuja plicata
ATCTGACATGCAAACATGGAGGAAACCACAAAATTGAACCAAGAACACATTTGTTCAATTTTAATCAATAAAATCACAAAATAGTCAAATAAGGAAGATCAAACAAAGGATCCTAGCTTTTCAGATGCAAAGAAGACAGGGATCTTAAAGCTAGAATTGACAAGACCAAGATCCTACCTTAATAACTGATGAGTGGAAAAAATTCACAAATCCAAGCAATGAAGAATCCAAAAATGCTCTAAAATGCTCCCAAGCTTTCACAAATCTTCAATCACCTGATTTCTCGTTCTCCTTGATTGAACAACCTCCAAAATGGATTTCAATCCAAGGATATAGAAAACCAAGAAATTAGGTTTTCAAAAAGTGAAACCCTAAAGGGAATATAAATTATCTAATTGATAATTAAAAGAAATTCTTTATTTTCAATTTTCACTTAAAGCATGCACATCTCAACTTTAGAATATAAAGACAAAGTCTTAATTGAAAATGCATGAGAATATATTTCAATTAAATAAATCAATTAACCATGCAACTTAATGTAATAATCAATAATTCAACTTTGCACAATTAATTACAATTAATTGGATTTAATATTTATTAAATCTCAATTATTTAAATCAAGACTTAATAATTAAATATAGGCCTTTAAATGATATTTAATAATTAAATAGCCATATATTTAATATATCAATATTTTAACCTTATTTAGGTGCAATTATTAACATTAATATTTACCATAAATATTGATTAAATAAATCAAGCCAAAAGCATCATTAAATTAACTAAAAATCATATAAACAGAAAAATAACTGAAACAGAACCACAACCACACACAAATAGGCTCACAAATTCACGTTGCTTGACGGATTCAAATAGGATATTCAATCATATTGTTTGTCCATTTCTAGAACAAAATAAGGGTTTAGGGTATTGATTTGGACCTGATATTATCTCCCTTATCTTACCGTTGAGATATTGTGATAGGGCACGCTCACTCCTGCCAATTCAAGGAAGACGTAGCTCGGTACCTGCAAACCTGTCATCACAAAGATGAACATACATGCATATAATATAACAAACAATGGTTGAGACTAGTTTATCATGTGGATCTCGCCAAAATAAGTAACTATGACTCTATCCCATACCATATCAAACACATCAAATAGTAATGCAAAACATAACAACGGTCCATATGCATACATATTTAGGGTCAGTATTGTAAGAAAACCATAAACAAAATGAAATCATAGCATATACATAAGCATCATGAAATAACCATAAATCACATGTTAACATGAGATATAATACACTAAGCAATGAATCCATAATATAATGATATGCAATACATAAATATCCTCAACACCATCTGAAATAACCAACACATATGTGAAAAGGCCTAAAAGAGTTCGACAACTGAAACATAAAAGAAAACTAAGGGGTGGGTATTACACAATACCTTAGAGAGGCAAGAGAATATTCAGGATCCTATTAATAATTCTCTTTGGGAATTCTTGGGTAGACTCCCATGCAAGGACAAGGTTGTTGTTGATGTACTAAGAACATTAATTGAAAATTTTTGGCATGACAACTCAAGGGTTGCACCCAACCAAAGAGAAGTTCTTAGAAGGTGAATTGGATTTAGATATTGTGAGGAACATCCAAAACACTATTTAGATATGACTCAAACACAATTTTATGAAAGGTTTCTTTAAAACTTTCCTCAGATTAAAATTAGTCAAATATTTTTTCAAATGACAAAACCATTTTATGTTAATATTAATCATRCACRWACTATGTATGTTGTTKTAGGGTCCATGTTGRRTTTTYMRTGTATTATGATATTTATCTTATSTGSCYTTTTTCTCTTTGACTTTACTCTTTTKCTTGTCRATCYAAAAATTTCTATCGGTTGGACTGATTTAGRCTTGGTAGCCCTCRGTGTAGGTTTCCTAACTTCTATTTTTACTATAGTTACTTTTTCTGATGGGCTGAGTGATGCTTTTACTGAACTTATAGTAGATCTAAGAAAAGGTATATAGGGTGGAGGTGCATCATCATCTTTACTGATGGGCTCTTCAAATTATTTCTTCTCTTCCTCTTCATATTTCCTTCTTTCTTTAGCTATTCTCTCTGTAGTGAAACCCATTCTTTCACCCATAATTTCAACTTCTTTTCTCACTTTCCTCTTCATAGGAGTTCTATTTAGTTCAATATTTACTTTTAAGATCTTCTCTTTGTATTTACCGAACCTCTTTTTATTTGTATCAATAGGTTTACTCAGCATGTCCTTCACATAATCTCAAGTAAAAAAGGGTCCACTTCATAACCCATAGGAATGATACAAGAAGTTCTTGGGTCATCTGCCTTTGCAAGACAATAATCAATTTCAACCATGAAACAAACAGTATCTTCATATTTCTCCAAAAATTTCCTACGAATTATGTATCTTCTCCGCATTTCCTTTTGAAAGGCCTCTATATATCCCCATATTTTTTCTCTTATGAATTGCTTCTGCACAAGATAGTAACAAATGATCTACATGGCCATGGGTGTCTCTTTTTACCATGTAATGTTGCCAATCCATGGAAAGTAATTCATGAAGTAGAAAAATATGTGCACAATCAATGATCCATAGTTGAACATTTATTTCCTATCCTTCTTTATCTTTGCCAAATTCTCCATAAGATGTAATCTTAGTATCTCAAAGACATCACACTGTGCATTCTGCTTAATCATTCAGTATGAAGTGTGGATTATAGTGCTAGAGATGGAGATCTTTCTGCTTGAATGATAGACTTTGTATCCTAGAACCATTGATGCAAACTCCACATCGATTTGCCTGATGTTATGATTTTCATAGCCCTCTTATCCCACTGAGAATTGGTCAAGTTTATAACTAATTCATTCTTTATAGTTCTCAAGGTAGGGACCTCTCCATTAGCATTAAACTAGTTACCACTTCCAGTACATCCTTAGTGATATTATAAGGTCTTTCTAGCCAGATAAATTGATCATGTATTCTATTGAGAATAATTCTAATCCATTTTGGTTCATCAAAGATTTGGAATTTTACAATACAATCTAGCTTTATTTTCTCTATAGTCTTGAATTCATCTTTTAGTTTACCATCCTGACACATAGATTTATATGAATCAAGAATTGAGTAGTCTCCTAGTTCTTTAATATTGCAGTGAATATAAGCCCTAGACTCTTCTACATGCAAAAATCCATAGGGCACATGAGAAAAGGCTCCATCAGGGTCATCTTTAATAGATTTATGTAGATGTTTCATGAATTTAGGTCATTTTCTATCCTTAACATCAATTACCATAGGTGTATCCATGTTTATCGATCAAATTTATCAAGTCGCAGATTGATAAATACCTTTTAATGAAAATGACAAGGGTTCACACGTTAGATATCTAAAACTTCTTTAATCTCCTCACAAATATCTCTTAATATATATGCAAGGTCATTCTTAAGATAGCATTGTGCCAAATGATGTCACAGAATACCCTTTTAATCTTTAACATACCTAAAATTGATCTTCAATAAATGTGTCGATCCCTAGCTTCATAAAGCTGCAGATAACCAGTTTTCAATATTCTGTCTGTGATCCTCCAGATCCAGTCATAATCCATCAAGCTTTGTTCCAACATGATTCAAATTCAATTCTTATCTAATTCCTAGATCACATCTCTCAATCTTTTAGATTCAGGGGTAAGGTAAGATTTTTTAGTAAATACTCCCGCTTTGGTACCTGACCTAATTAGTTTTTCAACGAAGTACTCACACCAAAATTTGGTCTAATTTTTCTAGTAGCATCTATCAGTTCTTTTCTAACCCATGTCTTGCTCATTTCCTTTTGAACCTCATCAACATTGATTATTTTCTCTCCTTTGTCAGTCTTCACATTTTTCTTATCTACCGATCCTCCTGCATTATAGTATCTTCCATTTTGAGCAATACGACCAATTTTTTTGCAATTCTAACATGTCACATTTGCATACCTTGTGTTCATTGGGTTTTTCCTTAATCTATACTTCTTCACAATGTGTCCAAAGTTGTTGTATTTGTAATAGGTTATGTTCCTCTAGCTCATAGAGTTATTCACCTTTGATTTGGATTCATTTGATTTGTGTCCATATTTGTAGCAAGTGTAACAATAACCAGGAAATGGTGTAGCATTAGGTCATATTTTTCATTCTTTCTCTTTGTGCCCAAATTTGTTACATGAAAAGCATCTTCCATTGAAATTTAATTTCTTGATAGGTGTCTTCTTAGGTTCTTCAGTCTGATTTTCTAATGAATTGATTTTCTCCCCTGATCTAGAATTGTCTCCTTTCTCAAATCCAAGTCCTTGTGAATTTCCTTTAGGTCTTTGGCTCTCAAGCTATGCATCAAGATTTGCTTAACTAGATTTTAATTTTTCTTTGAATTCATTAGCTTCATCAATCTCACTCCTAAGAAATTCATTGACTCTTTCAAGATCTTGTTCATAGTGTCTAGATTCCTCAAGATAGATCTACAATTTTCCTACTTCACCATTCATTTTGTTACATTTTTCAATCTTGTCTTTCAAGGATTGCTCAAGATTTCTCTTTGCTTCAATCTCCTTGGTCATATTCATTACCATAGCTTCCAATTCATGTTTCAGATTGTCTCTATCTTTTGTGATCTGTTCACATTCATTTGATTTTTCTTTCAAGACCTTTGAATCATCTTTACGCTTCAATTGATTAACAATGTATTTTCTCTTCTCTCTAGATTTGTTCTATTGTTCTTTCAAAGTCGCAATGAAAATTTCAGTATCCTTAAGCATCCTTTCCAATTATGAGTTATAAGCATTTCATTTGTCAAGATCATCAAGCACAACCAAGATCTGCTTCTGAACACTGGTAGAAACTGTAAGATATGTCATCAGGGCCTTTCTCAAGTGATTAGACTTGTTCTAAGGACCAAAGATCTGATACCAATTGTTAGGATTGAGGAACACTGAGATTTGGGGAGGGTGAGTTAGTGTTTTAGCTTTTATTAACCTTTTATCTTGTTTTCATAACCATAAACTGAAGGTAATTAATAATAAATAACTGAAACAAATAAAAAAGCATCCACAACATCCTAACACCATGATTTTTATCATGGAAATCCGGTTAAGGGAAAAAGAACGGTGGGGATGGATCCTACAAATTATTTCTATAGGAATAAGTTACCCTTTTAGGGGTGTAAGTACATAAAGGGAATGCACATACATTTAGGCTTACAGCCTAGAGCTCACTACTCAAATACAAAACAAGTATACAACCGTTAGAAGCACATTGTCATACACAAATAATTCTCCAGAAAAGTGACCTGAGAAATGACATCAACAATTCCTATGCAGTTCCATGCAAGTATAAAATAAAATTGCTTATTTGACTGTTGATCCTTTGATCAATGATCCAATATTTGTACACATTATATCTTTATCATATCCAAACATTGATGTTCATTATCTCCACAAAAATTCTATCTTTTATATCGAATATCAAAGATATTAACTTAACTGGTCGGCCATAAGAACATAAAATGAAATATGTGAGATGTCAGCCAAATCCATACACAAAATTCAATGCTAACTTCAAGTGATACCAAAATAATCTTCTACTATGTGGACTTCATCAAATAGAAGTAGAAAATTGATTAGATCATTGAGCTATTAGGATTATTGATCGGTCCAACATCTGACTATTACCGTTCTTTTATCTTCACTGACAACCCGATACTCAGATCACCATAACTTACACAAATTGAAACATAAACAAGTATGATCCTAGGATATCATACTATTTACCATGTAGAATCATCCTCTATTTTTTCATTCCAAAAATCACTCGCATCTGTCCATACCGATCCCAGTACACTGTTCTTATTTTCCCATACATTGCCAATTTTGGACTCTCGCCTTTGATACAACTAAAATCTATTATCCGATCACAAGAGACATGTGTGGTTGCCATCAATGAAAACATGCAAATCATTCAATGCAGTGTCTCTTGCCAACAAACTGTACTTCCATAACACTTTTCCTATGGACCATATTACCATTTTAGTCATGCACTACAACTCACCTTTGTCACCCTTATGGAGACACCTCATGACTTAGCTCAGCGTGATCACTTCTCTAGAACCTTGTCCCAACTACCATCCTATACCCCATTCTTAGACACTTGAGATCCATGACCCTAATGTAAATTACAACTTCCAAGTAACCTAGGTGTGCAACCAGTACAACACCCCTCATGGATATATAGCTCTGCAACACTCACCCACATAGCTCACCTTAAGCTCAAACTTTCATACTTGGACAACCCATTGTGAAATTGCCTCCCTTGTAGGGACTAGGTACTCCAATTCCCCAGCTTTCGGGTCATGGAAAACTCTCTTAGAATCATCCCCAATATTGAATCAGCTACTTCACTTCATTGAGATAAGTACCTTGAATATGCATCCACAATAAAACCTCACCAGTCTGTAATAAGGCAAGGTTACTCCATTTCACCCCTAATATCCATGTAACACCTCTTCCATACCATATGACTAGAGGAAAGGACTACTCTTCTTGATCCCTCTTGAGGGAGGATGGCCACCATAGACACCCTTATGCACTCTTGCACTTGCCCCCCTTGGCTACACCTCAGATCTACTCCACGCGAGATCCTACACTACAACTGTGAGTGGTTCCAACACTAAATAGCCATATAGCATACTCCTCAGGTCTATCTTGGAAGGGATCCTATACCACAATTGTACATGGCCCAGACACAACACAGCCCCATCGCCTTGTGAATTGTCAGCCCCTTACACACTGTTTGTGGAAATTATATGTGACACATCCTTTCCTATGCAACATCCTAATTCTAAGTTAAATAAAGATTAAACAACATGTTTTGGGTAATGCAAAAGCCATTGTGTCACATCACCCACTACTTTAATCTCTGTCGAGAATCATAAAGCTATTTCCTCGTGTTAGGAAGTTTTTTGGAAAGCCATTTCCGCTCTTCACTCAGCCAAACGAAATTGTGACATGTGAAACGTCATTTCTTATTAAATAAATTGACATTACTATGATTCTTCTTATTAAGAAAATCATCTATTACGTGTTGCTTTTGTACCTGCTACCCTTTTTCGGCCTACTATTCCACGCAATTTCCACTGCATCGCAGATAGCCACCACTAATAAATTTAAGTTTTTTTTGGTCACTCTTTATTCGCCCTATATAATTAATTATAGAATATTCTGCTATTTTCAATTATAGAAGTAAATTCATTCTTATTTTTTTAACAATCCTTTTATTTCTTCTTGAAACATAACATTATATAATGTAAGGAATCTTGAACATTCGTCATCATGATATGCGCTACATCATGTTTGTCTTCAATTATACTTAATTCAATGATCATTACATTTCATTCACACTTTGTTTTAATTTATTTTAACATAGTGTAATGGTGACATTTACAACTTATACCAAGTTTATTCTAGGAATAAATAAATTTATTCAATTTTTAATTAGATTAAAATATAATAATATACTATTCACAAGGATACGTAGTCTTATTTTTACCTTTTTATAGGAGAATGTATATTAGTAAATACAAAAGTTACCTAAACTTGAATTTATATAAAATATTCTACAAATCTAAAAGTAGTATTGGCCTAGTAGAAAACCCAAAATTTATAGAAAAAGATCTTAAGAAAATGTTTGTTAACTAGCTATAGTGAAATCTTCTACCTATCTCATGAGATAACAATACACCTTCCCATATGCAACTTCAATGTCATGTTTCCTTTGTACAATGTACAAATATGTTAGTCCACATTTTGCGTTCAACCACATTGTAATATATTTCCACAAAGGTTGAAACATTTTTTTGTTAACATTTATCAACTTGAGTCAATTATATATGTGAGGGATCAATCTTGAATCCACATTTTTGTAATACCATAAAAACAATCAAACCAATCTACACGAAAATAAGGGGATATTTTTCTTGTTTAATTTTGTTTTACAAAAAAAAATGCTTAATTTAATAAATATTTTTTAATTTATGTAATTGAATACAATCCTATTCAATTTACATATATGAGGAGTTATTCTCACCTAGAGTGTAAGGTGACAAGAATGTGGTTATTTAGCTTAGTTAAAAGCATCTAGTAATTTTGATACTACTGTTATCTCCTTGATTTGGAGCCTCCTTGAGATGCCTCCTTTTAATAAAGTCCAAGTACTTGTATTAAGGTGAATGGCATCATGGTTGATAAAGGGATAGATAATATTATAAAAAATAATGAGTCTCTCTTTAAATGCTTAGAGGAAGCATACAGATAGTTCTTATAGCTAACTTTGCACATTCATAGAACTTAAACTATACATCAGATTTCCATGATTTTTTTGGGGTTGTCTCTATATGCATCTTAACTACTTAATATTTTTTTTCTTCCAGGTATTAGCCAAGAATCAGAGGGTCAAAGTAGTAAAATCCAAGTTGAAAGGAGAAGCATTGACATGGTGGAAATTTATCCAAGGAGAAAGGGTGAAGGAAGGGAAGAGTATGATCTCTACATGGATCAGAATGGATGCTAAGGTAAAGGAAACCTACATCCCAGAGGACTATGAAGTTCAAATTCATAAAAGGAGAAACGATCTAAGATAACAATAGATGGATGTGAGCACTTATACTGAGGAATGTCAAAAGCATAGTATGAAATCCAAAAGGATGGAGACTTAAAGTGAGAAGGTGGCTAGATATCTCAATGACCTAAGGATGAACATTCAAGATGAATTGAATCTTTTGAACCCTGAAACGGTGCATAGATGCTATCAGTTGGCATTTAAAGTGGAAGAAGAGACAAAGATAAGACAAGATCAGAATAACAGAGGTGGAGGAAGAAATGGCAGAGGTAGAGGAATGTCTAATGGAAGACGAAAAAGTTTCAGACCCCAAGGTGAACCTAGTAAAGGAGGCTCTTACGGAGAGAGTATATTCAGAGGCAATTTTAGAGGAATGAGGTCAAACAATAGAGGTAGATTTGGAGGAACAAATGGGGGTCCCTTGAGAGGTGACAATTGTAATCAAGTGAGTCATCCTACCCAAAAATGACTGAAAAGGACATGGTTAAACACAAAAGGAGATAGGAGGACACAATTATTTCAAGATGATTCTCAAAGTGTCAATTCGCCATCCAAGGAGTTGGATCCAGAAGGAGTATTCTTTATGATGAGGATGAATTTTTTGAAGGTTCCTACAACTCAAGAACCACCACAAAGGAAGACCATTTTCAAAAAAAACTACAAGAGCCATGGTAAGGTCTACAAAATTATTGTCAATTCAGATTCCATAGAGAATCTATTATCTAAAGAAATGGTTGAAACTTGAATCTAAATAGGATCCCTAATCCCTAAATGGTTTTATGTAGGAGGAGCTAACATAGCTTGGTTTTGTTATTTCAAAGGGGACATTAAAGCTAGATCCAAAAAAGGTTGATGCAATCCTAAGTTGGCCAACCCCAAGAACACTAGGAGAAGTCAAAAGTTTTCATGGCTTAGGAACCTTGTATAGGAAATTCATTAATAATTTTAGTTATATATGTGCACCTTTGTTGGACACCATCAAGGGAGGTAATAAGGGAAAGTTTGAATGGAATACTAGGTCAGATGAAGCATTTGAGTATCTCAAGAATAGGGTAGAAAAAATTCCTATTCTCACACTTCCTCATTTCAATAAACTCTTTATTGTGCAGATTAATGCAAGTAAAAGTCATTGTCATGGTTTTCCAATCAAAGTTGGACAATTGAGAATTTTAGTATCCAAATGCTATTCCTTAGTCTTTTTTAAAATTTAGATGGTCACTTTTTACAAATCTAACTACTTTGTGCCTTGTATTTTTTATAAATAAATCATATTTCTATATATAATAAAAATATATATCTACCCTTTTTCTGACCCATAAATCTGTCAAAAAAGCATTCATCTAATTAAAAATAAAATTATGTTGTACACCTATTTTAAACTTAACTTCTTAAAAGATGGAATTCATGTACTCTAATTATGAATTTTACATCCTTTCTTACTAAGTAAATTGACATTGTGACGATTCTTATTATTAAGAAAATCGGCTATCGCGTGTTACTTTTGTACGTTCTGGCATTTCTCAGCCTGTTATTCCACTCAATTTCCACTGCAACGCAGACAGCCACCACCAACCATAATATTTCAAGCTTGTGAAGTGGGGAATCACAATCCAATGCTCCTAATTTCTCACAATCAACATTTGAATTTCCTAATTTTTGGATTTAAATAAACACTACTAAAAAAGTCAAGTTTTATGTGGTCACTCTTTATTTGCCCTACATAATTGCTTATTGAAAAA
>MU224212.1:142392-157667 GCA_018584345.1 Thuja plicata
TGATGAAAATATTTTGAAGCCAATGAATGATAAAATTTCTTAAAGAAATTGTAGAAGAATGGTTAGAAAAATGTGGAATAACTATTTTCAAAACTTAAATAAGAGTGGAAGATGCCAATTAGTTGTTGAAATGATTAAAAATATGAAATTTAGAGAGATAATGAAAATTTTGGGGTTAAGAACATCCAAAAATAATAGTGAAAGAACCATTGTGAGAAATCTATTTTATTCACCAAGTCATTGGTTTAAAGTCACATACTAAAGATGCTAATGTTACTCAACTTGTACTCACATCAACCATAATAGGAAAGGAAGTGAAATAATTTTATTTAATAAGGAAAAAAAGCAAGTCATTAAGGATAAGTTAAACACAATTACACAATGACTTAGAGAGGAAAGATAATATTGAGGATCCTAACAATAATTCTCTTTAGGAATTCTCGGGTAGACTCGCATGGAAGGACAAGGTTGTTGTTGATGAACTAAGAACATTAATTGAAAATTTTTGGCATGACAACACAAGGGTTTCACCCAACCAAAGAGAGGTTCTTAGAAGGTGAATTGGATTTAGAAATTGTGAGGAACATCCAAAACACTATTTAGATATGACACAAACACAATTTTATGAAAGGTTTCTTTAAAACTTTCCTCAGATTAAAATTAGTGATATTTCCTTCTTGCTTCAGTTATTCTCTCCTTAGTAAATCTTATTCTTTCACCTATAATTTTAACTTCTTTTCTCACTTTCCTCTTCATGTGAGGTTTATTTAATTCAAGATTTACTTCTAATCTCTTCTCTTTGTATGTATCAAACCTCTTTTCATTTGTATCAATTAGTTTTATCAGCATGTCCTTCACATACATCTCAAGTACAATAGGGTACACTTCATAACCCATAGGAATGATCTAAGACATTCTTGGGTCATCTGCCTCGACAAGACAATAATCAATTTCAACCATGAAACAAACAATATCTTCATATTTCTCCATAATTTCCCTAGGAATTATTTATCTTCTCTGCATTTCCTTCTGAAATGTCTTGAAATATCCCCATTGTTTTTCTATCACGAATTGCTTCTGCATAAGATAGTAATGAATGATCTGTAGGGCCATGGGTGTGTCTTTCTGCCATGTAATGTTGTCAATCCATGGAAAGTAATTCATGAAGTAGAAAAATATGTGCACAATCAATGATCCATACTTGAACATTTGTTTCCTATCCTTCTTTATCTCACCCAAATTGGTGCAGGAACACCCTTAAGGTCTATTGAAAGATCTTAATCAGTTTTGGCTTGTAGGTTGGTTTTTCCAACCATTTATAAATAAGGAATAAAATATAAAGTCCCTAGTGTTTTTTTTGAGGTGTGTTTAAGTTTGGGAAAGATTAGGGTTGTGGTATTTAAGATTAGTTGATTCTAGGACTTCCTAGGAGTTTAAAGGCCTAGAAGTCAACTTAAAAGTCAAAGAGTTGAACAAAGTCCCAAATTGGAAAGAATTGTAGTGTTAGTGGGTTTCTAACCATTTGAGTTCAATTGGTAAAGTTTGGAACCAATTAGGAGACTCCAAATGTGTAAGTTGCAATTTTGACAAAGGTTGTCAAAGTTGTCATGACAACTTTTAAAGTTGTCATGACAACATTTCCTAGATTTTAGGAATCGGCCATTAAGGTAACCAAATCCCAACCAAATGGTCTAGATAGATGGGATAGGAGTATATATGGTAAATCCAACCCTAATCTGACAGTTAGTTCTCATATTGTATAGGCTGATTGCAAGGAAGAATCAATTTACTGTGTAATTTTGTGACAGAGCCATCATCCATCAATTTATTGGATTGAATGGACTGAATGAATGATTTCATAGTGTTTTCAATGTAGTTTCCAAGTTTTATGTGGTGTTATTTTTTTATTTTGTACATTCTGGTTAAGTTTTGTCAAATAATTTGTGTTTTGCAAGTTCACTGGCCAGTTTTGGTCTAGTTATGTAAATAATGGGTTTCTTTGGAGTTCCCGTGGCTCAAAATCCATGAGCACTTGGAATCCACTAGTACCTTGCATATAATATGTAGATATGGATTTTGGATTGTGTGAGTGTAGTGGAATCTCAAGAACATTTAGGCCCTAGGCGAGTGGTGAGCATTCTGGCTAGGGTAACTGAACAAGACAATGGCAATGGAGATTGCAAATTGATTAGTATGAGCCAATAAAGTTTGGAGGAATGTAGAGGAATGTGGTGTAGATCTTCTTATGGAAGGATAAGTTCAAAGGAGACCATTTGATTGGAGAAAGAAGTCCAAGTTGCCAAACCAGTCTACATGCCTTTGAAACCCTTGTTTTTAGGGGTTTGGTAGAAATCCATTGTATGAACTCTACTGAGATTTTAGACCTAGAAAATATTGAAGGGTAAGAAAAACCCACAAAGAATATGTAATTGGTTTCTAGGATTGTTAAGGGATTTTGGGAGGAAAATCACATTTTCAGTGATGAGGAGGGCTAATAGGCCTAAAAAGGATACAAGGCCTAGAAGATTAGTTTTTGAACTCGATTGGAAAAAGGATGAAGGATTCACTAAAATGGATCCATAGGAGTTGTGATAGACCTAAGGAGTTTTGGAAACATCATCTTAGGTAGTTGAAACCATTGGAGTGATCAGAGGCTTGTGAAGCCATGGTTGCAAGAAACCTAAGAAAGAGTGAAAGGACTTGAGTTTGAAATTGGTGAGAAGTTCCTAGGAGTTAGGGGATTAGGAAGGAGTCATATAGATAGGGTAGAGAAAGAGACCCTACGAGAGACCAGTGAAGGTCTTGGAGAGAGCCAAAAGGATTTAGGAGTGGAGCTCCTCATCAAATTGGTATCAGAGCCATTGAAAGGCTTGGGTGAATTGAGTTGGTGTATGTTAGATTGGAGTGAGTTCATAGGTGAGTCTAGGATGGTGACCAATACAGAGTTGGCCAAAGATTTGTTAGAGTAACAAATCAAAAATAGGCTTCTTGAAGAAGCAATGGAGAAAATGAAGATCAAGATGGTAGAAGTGGTTGAGACTGCTAGTAAGTTGAGAGAAGAAATGGATGAAGGGATAGATGACAGAAAGAAACCAATGGAAGAGGAAATAGAACTAGAGCCTAATCATCTTCTACTAGAGGAACCATTCCTCAAAGCACTTGGGGCATTGAGTGGGAAGGTTCTAGAGGGCATCCCAATATTCTTTGGCAAGATGGATGCTGAAATGGTTATGGAATGGCTTGAAGGAATGGAGAATCACTTCGAGTGTGATGGGAGTACAGAAGCGCAAAAGGTGAAGATAGCCAAGTCAGGGATAAGAGAGCAAGCACTTACATGGTGGAATTTATTGCAGGAAGAAAAAGAGAAAGACGGAAAGAAGCCCATAACAAATTGGAAGATAGTGATGGAAAAAGTGAAGGAGTATTATCTTCCAGAGGATTACGACATCCAACTACATAAGAAGAGGCAAAATCTTAGACAAAAAGACCTAGATGTGTCAGCCTATAACGAAGAATTCCAATTTTTTTTTGTCTTAGATCAATAATTCAAGAGATGGAGAGCATTAAAGTGGAAAGGTACCTTAATGGATTAAGGTGGAACATTCAAGAAGAGCTTAGTCTCTTTACCCTAACTTCCATTCATAGTTATTTTCAAATGGCTTTGAAGGTGGAAGAGAAACTAAAGAAAAGACAAGATTCTAGCTCCAGAGGTATAGGAAAGGGTAGAGACAATAAAGGTGGCCATAGAGGAGGTTCAAGTGGTAGAGGTAATGAAAATAGGGGTCAAGGAGACTCCAGATATGAATATCAACGGTAGGAGTCAAACAATAGAGGTGGATTCAATAATAGAGGATGGGGTTCTTACAATAGTGGCAGAGGAAGGACAGGAGGTTTTTGGAGAGGATCTCACTTCTCTTCCATGAAATGTTTCAACTATGGACAGTTGGGGCACCCTACATATACGTGTCTAGATAAGCCAACATCCTCACAAGGAGAAAAGAGGATCAACTATGTCCAAGAGGAGGACAACACCAAGCATTCAAAGGTCAGCATGGATTCAGAGAAAGGTGAAAGCTTGATGCTTAGAAGGATACTAATTAAATAACTCACTAACGATGGACACAAGAAAAGAAGGGCTCTTTTCAGAGTCAAGTGAAAGATAATGGGAAAAGTCTGTAAGGTGATCATTGATTTAGGATCTACAGACAATGTTATATTAGAGGAGGCAGTAGAGAAGTTAAAGCTCACTAAAATTCTAGATGAATGTCCTTACAAAGTAACATGGTTGAATAAGTGCCAAAACATCTTAGTCAATGAATAAGTGTGGTGGAATTTTCTATTGGAAAGTATCATGACAAGAAATTATGTGATGTTCTTCCAATGGATGCTTGCCATCTATTGCTTGGCAGACCATGGCAGTATGACAAAAATGCAGCCCATAATGGGAAAGACAACAAGTGCACCTTCAAGAAAAATGGGGTCACTTACAAGATACAATCCATACTAGAAGAGGATACAATGGAGAAGGAAAGATCCAGTGCCATGTTATTGAGTGGAAAAGAATTTCTAAGGGATATGAAGAAAGAAGAAGTTGGTTATGCAATCTTGCTAAAGCCAAAGGAGGAGGAGTCTCATGAGAAGGCACCTATACCACAGGAGGTAAGAGAAATGTTAGACCAGTTCAAGGACATAATTTGTGAGGGTACACCAGCCACCCTTCCACCCAAGAGGGAGATAAGTCATCAAATTGACTTCATACCAGGAGTATCTTTGCCAAACAAGGTTGCATACAAGATGACACCAAAGCAAAACAAGGAGATAGCTAGACAAGTCCAAGAGCTTTTGGACCAAGGGTTGATAAGGAAGAGAATTAGCCCATGTTCTATCCCAGTGGTGTTGGCTCCTAAGAAGGGAGGTAAGTGGAGAATGTGTACTGATTCTAGGGCAATAAATATGATAACTATCAGGTATAGATTTCCAATTCCTAGAATAGAAGACTTAATGGATTGATTGGGGGGTGCTAAGTACTTCTCTAAAATTGATTTGAAGAGTGGGTACTACCAAATTAGGATGAAAGAGGGTGATGAATGGAATTCTGCATTTAAGACTACTAAGGGGTTGTATGAATGGTTAGTAATGCCCTTTGGGCTTACCAATGCACCAAGCACCTTTATGAGGGTGATGCATGAATTCTTGAAGGACTATATAGGAGTTTTGTCGTTGTCTATTTAGATGACATCCTAATTTTTAGTAAAACTAAAGAGGATCAAATGAAACACTTGGAGTTAGTGTTGAAGAAATTATAGGAGGAGAAACTCACCATAAACCTTGAGAAGAGTGAGTTCATGAAAGAAGAGCTAGTCTACCTTGGCTTTGTGGTTTCCAAGGGTGACTTAAAGATGGATAAGGAGAAAGTAGAGGCCATATTGAATTGGCCTACTCCTAAAATAGGGACAGAAGTTAGAAGCTTCCATGGGTCAGCCCAATTCTATAGGAAGTTCATTGGGAGATTCAGTGAGATTTGTGCTCCAGTCCTAGAGACTATAAAATGAGGACTGAAAACAAAATTTGTATGGACAAAGGAAGCTAATGATGGATTTGAGAGATTGAAGAAGGAAGTGGCTACATAGCCTATATTTCTATTACCAAGCTTTGATAAGCCTTTCATTGTGGAGTGTGATGCAAGTAGTATTGTAGTGGGAGCTATCTTAAGTCAGGAAGGCAGGCCTGTGGCTAAGTCTAGGTACTCTTCCTATGATGCTCTTGTACAAGCCTTAAAGAAGTGGAGGCGTTATCTTTTGTCCAAAGAGTTTGTTGTCTTCACAGACAACCAAGTAGTGAGTTACATAAACACTCAAGATAATCTTAGCTTGAGACACATCAAGTGGATGGAATTCCTACAGTCTTACACCTTTACTATCAAATATAAGAAGGGAGTACAAAACAAAGTTGCAGATGACCTTAGTAGGAGACTACTTTCCATCCAAGAGAGTCAGTTACAAAGTACATGGGTTAAAGGTTTTAAGGACCTATATGAGGGAAATTCAAATTTCTCAGAGATATACAAGGTGTGTCAGAATCTTGGGAATCACTTTCATAGTGAGTTTGCAGAATAAATATTGCAGAATGGGTTTCTATTCAAAGGAAAGCAACTATGTATTCCAAAAGTCTCTATGAGGGAGAACCTTATATAGGAGAAGCACAATGGGAGCCTAAGTGGACACTTTGGATTGAATAAGACATTAGATTTATTAGAGAGATTCTATTGGTGGCCAAAGATGCAGAAGGAAGTGAGAAGGTATGTGGAGCAGTGTGGCATGTCTAAAGGCTAAAGACACTTCATCTAATGCAAGAATTTACCAGACATTACCCATCCCAAGTAGACCTTGGGAGTGCATAAGTATGGACTTCATAGTGGGGTTACCTAGAACTCCAACTGGTTTAGACAGTGTATTTGTAGTGGTAGATAGGTTTAGTAAAATGAGCCACTTAATACCATGTAAAACAACACATGATGCCAACCATATTGCCTACTTGTTCTTCAAAGAGGTGGTAAGGATTCATGGCCTACCAATGAGCATTGTTGCAGATAGGGATGTGAAGTTCATGGGTCACTTTTGGAAGACCCTATGCAAGAGATTAGGTACAAAATTATCTCATGGATTTTCCTATCATTCTCAAATGGATGGGAAGACTAAAGTAATCAACAAGGTACTTGAGAACTTTCTTAGATGTCTAACCAAGGAGTATGGACAAGGTTGGGAGCAAGTTCTCCCACAGACAAGATTTGCCTACAATGATAGTACCAAGAGAGTTACAGGGAAGAGCCCATTTGAGATAGTGTATGGGGCACATCCAAGGGGTGTGATTGAACTTAGAGACCTCAAGGGATATGAGGGAGTTAGTGGGCATGCTGATGATTTTTCACAATCAATGAATTAAGTTCATAAGCAAGTGCAAAAGACCCTGATGGAGGAAAATCAAAAGTTGAAGGCAAAGAAAGATGAGGGGAGAAGAGAATTGCACTTTGAAGTGGTTGAACTAGTCATGGTGTTCTTGAATAAGGAAAGAATAAAAAAAGGGATACCCAAAAAGCTATAGATGAAATGAATTGGACCTTGTAAGATATTGGCAAAGTATGGACCTAATGCATACAAGGTAGAGTTGCCCAAGGAGATGTCAATTTCTCCAATCTTCAATGTGAAAGATTTGGTCAAGTATAAGGGACCAGATATGGATGAGATGTAGTACAGAACATAGGTACATAAGGACATGGGAGAGCTCAAGACCTTGGAATAGGACAAACCACAAGTTGAGAAGATATTGGATTCAAGGGTGAAAAAGAAAACAAGACATAAGATCTACGTGGAGCATCTAGTGAAGTGGAAGAAACAACTATAGTCAGAAGCCACTTGGATAGCTAAAAGTGACTTCAAGAAATATTGAATCAGTGAGGAGTTCCTGTCACCAAAAGTTCCTTAACTTTCTTGTTGCAGGGGGGAGTATGGTGCAGGAGCACCCTTAAGGTCTATTGAAAGATCTTAACCAGTTTTGGCTTGTAGGCTGGTTTGGCCAACCATCCATGAATAAGGAATAAAATATAAAGTCCCTAGTATGTGTTTTGAGGTGTCTTTAAGTTTGAGAAAGATTAGGGTTGTGGTATTTGAGATTAGTTGATTCTAGGAGTTCCTAGGAGTCTAAAGGCCTAGAAGTCAACTTCAAAGTAAAAGAGTTGACCAAAGTCCCAAATTGGAAAGAATTGTATTCTTTAGTGGTTTTCTCACCATTTGAGGTCAATTGGTAAAGTTTGGAACCAATTAGGACACTCCAAATGTGTAAGTTTCAATTTTGACAAAAGTTGTCAAAGTTGTCATGACAACATTTCCTAGATTTTAGGAATCAGCCATTAATGTGCCCAAATCCTAACCAAATGGTCTAGATAGATGGGATAGGATTATATAATTTAAATCCAACCCTAATCTGACAGTTAGTTCTCATATTGTACGGACTCATTGCAAAGAAGAATCAATTTATAGTGTGATTTTGTGACAGAGCCATCATCCATCACTTTATTAGATTGAATGGACTGAATTAATGATTTTATAGTGTTTGAAATGTAGTTTCCAAGATTTTTGTGGTGTTATTCTTTTATTTTGTACATTCTGGTTACTTTTTGTCAAATTATTTGTGTTTTGCAAGTTCACTGGCTAGTTTTGGTCCAGTTATGTAAATAATGGGTTTCTTTGGAGTTCCCGTGGCTCAAACTCCATGAGCACTTGGAATCCACTAGAAATTTGTATATACTATGTAGATATGGATTTTGGAGTGTGTGAGTGTAGGGGAATCTCGAGAACATTCAGGCCCTAGGCGAGTGGTGAGCATTCTGGCTAGGGTAATTGAACAAGACAATGGCAATGGAGATTGCAGATTGATTGGTATGAGCCAATAAATTTTGGAGGAGTGTAGAGGCATGCGGTTCACACCTTCTTATGGAAGGAGAAGTTCAAAGGAGACCATGTGATTGGAGAAAGAAGTCCAAGTTGCCAAACCAGTCTACATGCCTTTGAAACCCTTATTTTTAGGGGTTTGGTAGAAATCCATTGTATGGAATCTACTGAGATTTTAGACCTAGAAAATCTTGAACGGTAAGAAAAACCCACAAAGATGATGTAATTATTTTATAGGTTTGTTAATGGATTTTGGGAGGAAAATCACATTTACAGTGATTAGGAGGGCTAATAGGCCTAAAAAGGCTACAAGGCCTATAAGACTAGTTTTTGAACTCGATTGGAAAAATGATGAAGGATTCACTAAAATGGATCCATAGGAGTTTTGATAGACCTAAGGTGTGTTGGAAAATTCATCTTAGGCAATTGACACCATTGGAGTGATCAGAGGCTTGTGAAGCCATAGTTGCAAGAAACCTAAGAAAGAGTGAGAGGAGTTGAGTTTGAAATTGGTGAGAAGTTCCTAGGAGTTAGGGGATTAGGAAGGAATCCTCTAGATAGGGTAGAGAAAGAGACCCTATGAAAGACCCAATGAAGGTCTTGGAGAGAGACAAAAGGCTCTAGGAGAGGAGCTCCTCATCACAAATTCTCCATAAGCTTCAATCTCAGTATCTCACAGACATCATACTTTGCATTCTCCTTAATCATTTGGTATGAAGTGTGGATTATAGTGCTAGAGATGGAGTTCTCTCTGCTTGAATGATAGACTTTGTATCCTATAACCATTGATACAAAATTCACATCGATTTGCCTAGTGTTATTGACTGTCATAGCCCTCTTATCCCACTGAGAATTGGTCAAGTTTCTAACTAATTCCTTCTTTATGGTTATCAAGGTAGGGACCTCTTCATTAGCCTTAAACCAATTATCACCTCTAGTACATCCATAGTGATCTTATAAGGTCTGTTAGCCAGATAAATTGATCATGTATCCTATTGAGAATAATTCTAATCCATTTTGGTTCATCAAAGATGTGGAATTTTACAATACAATCTAGCTTCATTGTCTCTATAGTCTTGAATTCATCTTTCAATTTACCATCCTCACACATAGATTTATATGACTCAATAATTTAGTAGTCTCCTAGTTCTTCAATATTACAGTGAATATAAGCCCTAATGCCTTCTACATACAAAACTCCATAGGGCACATGAGAAAAGGCTCCAATAGGGTAATACTCAATATATTTATGCAAATGTTTCATTAATTCAGGTCATGTTCTATCCTTAACATCAATAACCATAGGTGTATCCATGTTTATTGATAAAATTTATCAAGTCGCAAAGTGATAAATACATTTTTATGATAATGACAAGGGTTGACAAGTTAGATCTCTGAAACTACTTTAATCTCTTCTCAAATCTCTCTCAATATATTTGCAGGCTCATTTTCAAGATAGCATGGTGCCAAATGATGTCATAGATTACCCTTTTAATCCTTCACATACCTAAAATTGATCTTCAATAAATGTGTTGAACCCTAGCTTCATAAAGATGCAGATAGGAAATTTTCAATGTTATGTTTGCTATCCTCCAAATCCAGTCATAATCCTTCAAGATTTTTACCATAATGATTCAAATTCAATTCTTATCTAATTCCTAGATCCCATCTCTCGATCTTTTAGATTCAGGGGTAAAATAAGATTTTCAGTAAATACTCCCCCTTTGGTTCCTGACCTAATTAGTTTTTTGAAAAAGTACAATCACACCAGAATTTGGTCTAATTTGTCTAGTAACATCTATGAATGCTCATTTCTATCTAAACCTCATCAACATTGATTATTTTCTTTCCTTTGTCAGTCTTCACATTGTTCTTATCTACCGATCCTCCTGCATTATAGTATTTGTAATTTTGAGCAATACAACTAGAATTTTTGCAATTGTAACATGTCATATTTGCATACCTTGCATTCACTGGATTGTCCTTAATCGACACTTCTTTGCAATGTGTCCAAAGTTGTTGTATTTGTAGTTCAGGTTATGTTCCTCTGGTTCATAGAGTTATTCACCTTTGATTTGCATTCATTTGATTTGTGTCCATATTTGTAGAAAGTGTAACAATAACAAGAAAATGGTGTAGCATTAGGTCTTCTTTTTCATTCTTTTTCTCTATGCCCAAATTTGTTACATGAAAAACATCTTCAATTGAAATTTAATTTCTTGATCTAGGTGTCTTCTTAGGTTCTTCAATCTGATTCTTTGATGAATTGATTATCTCCCCTGATCTAGAACTTTCTCCTTTCTCAAATCCAAGTCCTTGTGAATTTCCATTAGGTCTTTGACTCTCAAGCTATGCATCAAGCTTTGCTGAACTAGATTTGAATTTTTCTTTGAAATCATTAGTTGCAACAAGTTCACTCCTATGAACTTCATTGAATCTTTGAAGATCATGTTCATAGTGTATGGATTCCTCAAGATAGATCTACAATCATCCAACTTCACCATTTATTTTGTTACATTTTCTAGTCTTGTCTTTCAAGGATTACTCAAGCTTTTTCTTTGCTTCAATCTCCTTGGTCATCTTCATTACTAAAACTTCGAATTCATGTTTCATATTGTCTCTCTCTTTTGTGATTTGTTCACATTCATCTGATTTTTCTTTCAAGGCCTTTGAATCATCTTTATGCTTCAATTGATTAACAAGGTCTTTCCTCTTCTCTTTGGATTCTTTTAATTGTTCTTTCAGATTATAAATGAAACTTTCAACATCCTTAAGCTTCCTTTCCAATTCTGAGTTATAAACATTTGATTTGTCAAGATCATGAAGCACAACCAAGATCTGCTTCTGACACTAGTATAAAATGTTAGATACGCCATCAGGACCTTTCTTAAGTGGTTCTAGACTTCTTCTAAGGACCAAAGCTCTCATACCAATTGTTAGGATTGAGGAACACTGATAGGTGGGGAGGGTGAATCAATGTTCTAGCTTTTATTAACCTTTTAACTTGATTGCATAACCATAAAATAAAGGCAATAAATAATAAACAATTGAAACAAATAGAAAAGAATCCACAACATCATAACACCATGATTTTTATCATGGAAATCTGGTTAAGGGAAAAGTCACGGTGGGGATGGATCCCACAAATTTTCTCTATCGAAATAAGTTACCCTTTTAGGGGTATAAGTACAAAAAGGGAATGCCTATGCATTCAAGCTTACATCCTAGAGCTCGCTGCTCAAATAAAAAATAGGTATACAACTGTTAGAAGCACATTTCCATACACAAATAATTTTCCATAAAAGTGAATTGAGAAATGACATCAACAATTCCTATGCAGTTCTATGCAAGTATAAAATAAAATTTCTCATTTGATTGTTAATCCTCTGATCACTAACCCAAAATTCATATACAAGATATCTGTATCATATCCAAACATTGATGTTCCTGATCTCCATAAAAAATAAATCTTATATATCCAATAGAAAACATATTAACTTAACTGGTCGGCCATAAGAACATAAAATGAAATGTGTGAGATTTCGGCCAAATCCATACACAAAATTCCATTTTAACCTCAAGCAATACCAAAAATATCTTCTACTATGTGGACTTCATCAAATAGAACTAGTAAACAGATCAGATCATTGATCTTTTAGAATTGTTGATCGATCCAACATCTGACTATCACTATTCTTCTTTCTTCACTGACAACCTGATACTCAGATCATCATAACTTACAAAAATTGAAACATAAACAAGTACAATCCTTGGATATCGTACTATTTACCATGTAGAATCATCCTCTAACTTTGCATTCCATTACTCGCTCGCATCTATCTATACTGATCCCAGTACATTGTTCTTATTTTCCCATACTTTTCCAATTTTGCACTTGTGCCTTTGATATAACCAAAAATTGTTAGCCGATCATAAGAGACGTGTGGTTGCCATCAATGAGAAAACCCAAGTTATTCAATGCAGTCTCTCTTGCCAATAAACTATACTCCCTTATGAATTTTCCTATGGACCATATTACCATTTTAGTCATGCACTACAACTCACCTTGGTCACCCTTATGGAGACACCACATGACTTGGCTCACCGTGAGCACTTCTCTAAAACCTTATCCCAACTTTCATCCTAGACCCCATTATTAGGCCCTTAAGATCCATGATCCCAATATAAATTCAAACTTCCAAGTAACCTAGGTGTGTAGCCAATACAACACCCCTTGTGGATATATAGCTCTGCAACATTTAACCACATAGCTCACCTTAAGCTCCAACTTTCCTACTTAGACAACCCATTGTGCAGTTGCCTCCCTTGTAAGGACTAGGTGCTCTGATTCCCCAGCTTTTGGGTCATGGAAAAATCTCTTGGAGTCATCCCCAATAGTGGCTCAGTTACTTCAATTCACTAAGATAGGGACCTTGAATATGCATCTAGCATAAAACTTCACCGCTTTGTAATAAGGCAAGGTTACTCCATTTCACCCCTAATATCCATGCAACACCTTTTCCATACTGCAAGACTAGAGGGAAGGACTACTCTGCTTTGTCCCTCTTGAGAGAGGATGGCCACCATAGCCACCCTTGTGGACTGTGGCACTTGCCCCCCTTGGCTACACCTCAGATTTTCTCCATGTGAGATCCTACACTACAACTGTTGTGAGATCCTACACTAAAATTGTGAGTGGCTCCAACACTAAATAGCCATATAACATAGTCCTTGGATCCATCCTAGATGCGATCCTATACCGCAACTATACATGGCCCAGACACAACAGAGCTCCATCACTTTTGGTGTTTCACCTTGTGAAATGTTAGCCCCTTACACAGTGTTTTTGGAAATTGTATGTGACACGTCCTTTCCTTTGCATCATCCTAATTCTAAGAGCGGAAAAAAGCATCCAAAAGTATAAGAGAAATTCCAATTTTCCTGAAGTCTTGATTCCTTCAACTTTCCTTTGGTCTTTCGAATAATTTCAGTCTTGTTTCCTTTGACTTTCTTTTGGAAATTTCCTTAGTGAGGAAGCAACAAAGAGAAAAGTGAGTGAACATCTAAGAGTGTGGATGACAACCTTCTTTGGTGTAGGAAACCTCACGGAAGAAACGCAGAAGCATCAATGATTCTAATGAACCCATAACAGTGTCTTTTCCCAACTTTATAAACATGGAAGGCACCTTTCGAAACAACATGTCCCGGGTAACGCGAAAGTCATTGTGTGACACCACTTGCTGCTTTAATTTCTGTCGAGAATCATTCATGTTAGGAAGTTTCTTGGAAAGCCATTTCCTCTTTTCACTCAACCAAATGACATTGTGACATGTGACACGTCATTTCTTATTAAAAAAATCAACATTGCTTTGATTCTTCTTATCAAGAAAATCAGCTATTGTGTGTTGCTTTTGTACATGCTACCCTTTTTCGACCTGCTATTCCACGCGATTTCCATTGCGTCATAGACAGCCACCACTAATAAATTCAAGTATTTTGTGGGCACTCTTTATTCACCCTATATAATTAATTATAGATTATTATGCTATTTTCAATTATAGAAGTAAATTTATTCATATTTTTTTAACAACCCTTTTATTTCTTCTTGAAACATAACATTATATAATGTAAGGAATCTTGAACATTCGTCATCATGATATGCACTACATCATGTTTGTCATCAATTATACTTAATTCAATGATCATTACATTTCATTCACACTTTGTTTTAATTTCTTTTAACATAGTGCAGTGGTGACATTTACAAGCTATACCAGGTTTATTCTAAGAATAAATAAATTTATTCAATTTTAATTAGATTAAAATATAATAATATACTATTCACAAGGATATGTAGTCTTATTTTTACCCTTTTATAGGAGAATTTGTATTATTAAATACAATAGTTACCTAAACTTGAATTTATATAGAATATTTTACAAATTTGAAAGTAGTATTGGCCTAATAGAAAACCCAAAAGTTATAGAAAAAGATCTTAAGAAAATGTTTGTTAACTTGCTATATTGAAAGCTTCTACCTATCTCATGAGATAACAATACACCTTCCCATATGCAACTTCAATGTCATGTTTCCTTTGTACAATGTACAAATATGTTAGTCCACATTTTTTTTTTTGATCGGTAAAAGGCCGAAGCCCTGAAGAGTTTTTTATTAATATAAATAATTGTTTTATAGTGTCACCCCGCTCGCTGCAGGTGCTGGTAGGAAAGAGCGGGGTTGAGAAAACCTCCAGCCTTGCCCAGGACCAAAGGTCCTATCCATATACAAAAATAACATGGGCATACCCACGACTCGTACAAAGACAAGATTTGTTAAATACATAGTTTCCGTAGGCATACCTACGGCTCGATACTTATCGAGATATGATTTTTTAAAAATCAATATCTAAAGGTTATACGTTGATTATTAAACAATGATTAAGCCAGTCATGTTGTTAAGACAAAATCTTTGATATTCCTTCTTTTTCATGATTAGGACTTGAGCCTTGCTTGGTTAGTCCTGCCTAAAAACCAGACAAACAAACCTCCACATCTAGGGATCAGCTAATATCGAAAAAACACATTTTTTAAATCTAAATTCACAGGGCTGATGAATATTAATAAGAAAATTAAATAAAAGGATAAGGAGTAATTACCTCTTCGAGTTGACTAAAATTGTTATGTATTGGTTATTCATTCTTGTTAAGATTCAATAACCTGTCAATGTTAGTAACTTATGCATTTTGCATTTTAAGTATTAACCTGCCTCTGTTCTAATCTCCATATTAGATTTGGATACCAACCTAGCTTTCAAGGAAAATAAAATAAA
>MU224212.1:175197-192832 GCA_018584345.1 Thuja plicata
TACATCATCACATCTAATCTTATTAGTCAATTGAATTGATCCTTTCCCTTTGACTCTACAAGGTGTGTCATTACCAAATTTAACATATCCACCTTTGCATTGATCTAATGTTTCAAATTTGTCCTTACCACTAGTCATGTGATGTGAACAACCACTGTCAATAATCCAACAATCACCTTTACTCATGTAAGAAATTAGTGCATTTTTCTCATCATCATCAGAATCATCTTTTATTGCAACATACACTACTTCTATATCATTTTCATCAGATTTGTCAGATTCACTTTCAGAAGCTTCTTCATCTATATAGCAGGATTTCTTACCTTTTTCTTTGTAGTCTTTGTACTTTCTATAGTCTCAGTCATCCTTTCTATCTTAATACTTGTTGTCTCTTCTTTCATATTTCTCATTCTTATCAGAGAATCTAGCAGCAATATGACCAACTTTGTTACAAGAAAAACAAATAATAGGAAGTTTACCTTTGAATTTTCCTTTTCCTCTTGCTAGTCTTCTTTCCATAAGTGCCTCAAGCTCTTCAAGATCATCATCTGAGGTGTCACTATCAGTGTCCACACATTTCTTTCCTTTCTTAGATTTTCTAATGGCCAACTATGACTTGAATGTAGTTTCAATAGCTCATGGAGTGTAGTTGTAAAAATTTGACATCTCAAATGCAGTAAGTCTGCCTACCAGACTTTCCAGGGTTAAGTTGTTATTAGGAGTACATCTCAGTTCTTGAATTGTAGATACTCTAATAGCATAAATAGGAAGAAGTGTTCTCAGTACTTTTCTCATGATAGTATCATCATCAATTACTCCCCTAGCTCGTCTAATAGCATTTACAACTTCCTTTATCCTATCATAGTATTGCACTATATTTTCTCCTTCTTACATTTTTAAATCATCAAACTTACCTCTCAAGCTTTCAGATTTGGCTCTCAATACATTCGTATCACCTCCATAGATAGTTGTAAGGGTATCCCACATCTTCTTTGTGCTTGTCCAATCTTTGATGTCCTCAAATTCATGATAGTTCAGAGATGATGCAAGTTCCAAAATTGCTTGATTATGTTCATGCTTCTCTCTTAGTTCTGCAACATTCAGAGTTCCAGTAGGAGTTACATATTCTATTTCAATATGTCATTTAGCAGACTCACCAATACTAGTCAAATGAAGTTTCATCAAAATTTTCCATGCAGGAAATTTTTCCTTGTTGATCTTTGCTCCATCCATTTTATACATCTTGATCTTTATCCCCAAGTACCTTCAAACTTTTCTAGAGAACTAGTGCTCTAATACCAATTGTTAATATGAATTTAGAATAACTGAGAGGGGCGGAATCAGTTATCCTTAGGTCCTAATGTTCCCATATAAAACTTTAAATCAACTTCAACAACTTAGATCTGCCCGACAGTAGTAAACAATAAAAGTGTGCAGTTTACTGTATTAATGGAATAAACTTGTAGAAAATTAATAGTAAAACACAACAATAACATTCACACATTTTGACACCATGATTTAATGTGGAAACCCAATATGGGAAAAACCACCAGTAACATGCTACCAAAATTTTACTCTTCTGAAGTAATGCCCTGTAAGGAGTCAACCCTGTCAAAGGTTACAAAACACACTGTTAAATGTGACCTGGTTAAAGGATTTAATCACCCTATTAGGAGTGGTCTTGTTAGAGGACTTAGAACATTCCAATCTGAATGTCATCTTGTTTAGAGGATTTATACAATGACTATTAGGTCAACCTGGTTAAAGGATTTGTACTATTACAATGGCTAGAAAGTAATCAGCAGGTGTGATCTGATTCATACAACTTACTTTGAAAATCTAGATCTAGTTTCATCTCTAATGTTAATTCACTGAGTGGCCTTCATTCTCATCTCAAACTTTAGATATGCTAGGAAATTCGTCAAGCAATCTCTCTTTGCTTCTTTGTTCAGCCTTCTCTACTTAAATCTTGCCAATCAGTCAATTAACCATGCAACACTTTGCATTCCACTCTGATATCTTAACAATAACCACAGTAGGTTATGTTATACCTCTTCATCTAGGTCAAATAAATCTTTTTCTTCTTAACCAAGATCATAGATCTTAGGTTAGGTCAGATCCAATGGACCTTTCCATCTTTACATTTAATTTACTTCTCCAATACAGTCATTAATTAACCATTGAATCTATGTACTAATAATGGTTTCCCGTGCATTAAATGATTATGGACCAATCTTAATTAGTAATGCATATGTAAATAAAATCAATTATGTCGGCCATAGATCTCAAATCTCATCAATAAACAAAATACTGATGCTCGGCATTTTACTGTCTCCCTCAACATTTCACTAGCGCTCGACATCATCTTTGCTTTTCTCGGCATCACCTTTCACTTTGCTCGACATCAACTTTGCTTTGCTCGGCATTGACCTTCTAGTGAACTATCAGTGCTAGATAAACAACATATCACTTTGCCGAAGTGCCAAATGATCAAGTACCCTCGTTTATACTCATAACTCAACCATTTCTTAGGTCTTCTTGTTATCCCATTCTTTTTAAATCTTCATCAATCAATAAATGAGGTACTCAAACATATAGTAATAGTCTTACCAATTAAGGTTTGACATCAATGACAAAATAAAAATTGTCTACATTGCAGCAATCTTTCCAACAGTAAGGCCAAACTTGGCAAGTTGGTCCTTAGAGGAAGTCAAGCTTGAGAAAGTTGACTTTCTCAAGTGGGTTGAGTCCCTAATCACACCTTAATGGAATGTGACATCATTAGGAAGTGGGTTAGAAAGGGATTAGGATTAGAAGAAGGTTTAGCAAGGGTGAATGGGTTGGGATAGGTTTGAACCTAGAGTCAAAGTGGTTGAGGTGGGTTATGTTGGAGTTTAGAGGAATATTAATGAAATGAATAAAACTTATTTAATTCATTCAAAAATAGGAATATTAATTCTTTAAGCTTTTTATTGCTTTTTAATAATTAAGAGGACTATAGCCAATTTAATTAAATTAATTAGGCTAAGGGAATGGGTTTTTGCAAGTAATTAGATATAATAGCGAATAATTTATTTCCTTTTAAATTAATTACCTTAGGCAGGTATGATTTTGAATTTATTTGATTTGATTTGATTGGCTTAGGTGATTAATAAAATTTAGTGATTAAATCACATAGGAGATTAAATTTGATTTGAATGAATTATGTTAGCTGATTGAAGAGTTGTCTAAACATAATTGGGGGTATGATCATACTTAGGGAAAATAGGGTCTATGGTCAGAGCATACAAAATTCAAGTGGTTACATTTACCCCTCTTTGAATTGATGTGTGAGCATCGCATTGATTCAAGGAAAGTTTTTGATGTTTGACTTCAGAAAGATTTGAGAATTTTTCTCATGATCGAACGAAATGCCTGATGAGACTAGTCTTGCACTTGATTGAACTAATTGATAGAATTGACTTTGAACTTGGTTGTCATCCAAAGGTCAATAAAAGATTTTTAAAGATAACAATTCTGAACTTGGTTGTCATCCAAAGATTGATAATACTGATTTCAAACTTGGTTGTCATCCAAAAGTCAGTATGAGGCTTCCAGGAGCTTAATAAGAATATTTTAAAAAGAGAAAACACAAGATATCCAGCTTATGAGAACCAAATCTTTCTATCCAATAGTTCTGACTTAGTCAAGGAAACTGTCATGCCCCTAGTTGTTTGATAAAGAAGTCGTTTTAATGGTGTTTTGAGCAAGAATTTAATTGATAATAGTGTGATCATGCCCCCTTGGAAATGAAATCAAAGGAAAAAGAAAGAATAAAATCCCTCTATGGAAATGATGTATCACTTGTCAGAATGAGTAGGACAAGAAAGGATGGCTTAGAAGAAGTGGAAGAAAGGTGTGTTTTTGAGAAAACACATGAAAACCAAGTTAATTACGTGAAAATGTGAGTTTTGAGATTGATAAAATGATGTCGGACCAAGATTTGTGATGAAATCTACAATTTGACAGATTTTTGGAACAAATGGAGCAATTCTCCATTTTTAAGAGCTGCAGCAAAAAAGGGATTTAATGCACCTGAGCTATTTGTGTGGAAAAGTGAGCTTGTGAATTTTCTTCAATAGTATCTTGCTTAAATCTTGTTTGAATGTCCAAATTTTCCTTGTAGGTATCTCCTTTTCTTTGCTCATTTTGCGCGTCACATACCAGGGATTTGACAACAAAAATGACCTTTGTACTGCCAGAGTAATGATAAATATTTCCATGTGGGCTTGTTAAATTTCTTGTCAAAATTTATCACTTTGATTTCATTCTCGATAGATCAGAAGGGGAAAAAAATGAGTTTAAGTTGCCTGGGAAGAGTTTTAGAACCCCTAAATAGCTCAAAAGGCCAATATATATCTCAAAAATTACATTTTTACTATTCATTTTCACTTTTATCCATAGTAAATTTGAGAGCTCTGCAGAGAAGATGGTGGTCCCTATGAGGAAGCATCATTTCAAGCTCATTCATCATCATCAGCACCCGGTTGATTACTTACCTCTGGTAAGTACTCGCAAAACTACCTCATGAATTTTTCCATTTTGATTTTTATGCATTTCTATAGGTTCTAAAGCCATTTGAATTTTGGGTCGCATCTAGGATTCTAGATCGCACCCTATCAAACCCACATCGTATTCGGTATTTCCCAAATTGTATCCTATTTTTCTAAATTTCTGCCTCACATCTAGGTTTTCCTGGATCGCATCTTGTTTTCAATATTTTGAGTTGGTTTAGCAGAAAAAATCTAGTTTATGTCATATCCTATCTTCTCAAGATCGTACCCCATGTCTTGGGTCACATCTCAGATTTCCAGAATCACACCCTGTATTCTCAATCGCATCTTGTATTTCCAGGATCACATCTGGCAAAAGAGATCGCACCCTGATTTTCTAGGATCGCATCTCATTTTGGGACTTTATAAACTTAGCCATTTTGAACTGTTTATCTGTTGTAGATCCTGAATCACTTAGCTGATTATGATTCTGCATTTTGGTCATAGATAGAATACTGATTTATCTTTTTATTTTCCAAAATAGGTTAATTTTGAGTTCATCGCATTTCAAGGTACATATCCAAGGCGTGTGCTTTCTTTGGCTGGAGTGCTGTCAGATGATGAGCGGGCAGTAGTAGTCCGTGTAGGATTACAATCTTTGATTTGTTTATCCAATATAGGGGTGAATTGAGGTTTTTGACTGCTCTTATCGAGAGACGGCACTCAAAGCACAATACCTTCCATCTCTTGACCGCGAAGATGACAATTACTCCTAAGGATATATGGCGCATATTGTGAGTGCCCATTATTTGCCGTGAGGTGTACTTTGAGTCGACTTCTATCATGGCGATTGGTGCAGCTCACCGGTATTTCTAGGATGATACCATTAATCAGAGATACCTTTCTTTGGATTACAAGTGTGATCATTATGATTGATTATCTATATAATTACCAAGTTTAATTGGTGGCATCTGATGCCAGATAGAGGATAGCATGGATTCCTTGTAGGATGGGTAGACATGTTGGAGAAAATGGTCATCTCGAGATAGAGATTTTCATGGAGTAGTTGTATCCTAGCCCATATGTATTGAGAGCTTCATGAGATTGTTTACCACTATACCCAAAGCATGACTGTAGGTATTTTGATTCTTCAAATCTGGTCCTGGGAGCACATCCAAGTGACATGACCCATAGTAGACCGGTAGCGAGCACCTGAGTAGGCTTATGTATATATGTATGCAGGTCTCATTTGGCATCCCCATCTGGGCAAGGTAGAGTACTGGCAGAGAATTTTTGATGATATGAAAGAGGTAGTATGGCAGCCATACTTATACTATGAGGAGTAGACCTCAAATGCCAGAAAGGTTCCATTTTTGTTTTAGAGTAGGTACATGATCAGGAGGACCAGATACATTATAGAGCATTTTGTGCACACCCAAGTTTTGAGATAGTTTGGTCGACGATAGGGCGGAACTCAGGATGTTACAGTATATGCCTGGATCTATGATGATGCACCATTATGGGGCGCCCAATTGGTATATGAGACTACCCATTAGGAGATCAGAGACATGGTCAGAGTAGATTGGGATCTCCATCCTGATGTTGTAGACATAGGTTACTCTGATGGGTAGATAGTAGAGATGCTTCAGTATCCATTTCCATGATTCACTGTTCCTGAGGAGATCATTCCTTGTATAGAGGATCTGATAGATTATGATCTGGATCATCACCCTGCCCAGGGGAGAGGATGAGCACAAAGAGCTAGGGGTGGCGAGGGAGGACAAGATGGAGGGACGGATGAGAGATGAGATGTTAGGCATCCTCCTCTAGATGATGGGGATGATGGTGGATATGATAGGGGAGGTGGAGCTATGGGTGGCACTGCAGATGTAGCTAGTGGTAGTGGAGAGGGTCGGCTCACCCGATTCAGATTTGTTGTTCCCCAGATAGATCTGGGTCTTTTACTTATGGGGGAGCACTAGAGACAACAACAATAGAGGTAGCCTGATAGATCACAGGACAGAGCTTCAGGAAAGGATTTTGGTAGGGGTTCTAGAAGAGATGGGGACCCACTATCCCAGTGTGAGTGGGAGAGAGAGTAGCTTAGGGCACATATCACAGCTTTAGAGGTTAAGCTTACTATAGCTAATTCCAGGATTGCTATATCAAATGCATTGCTCACATATAGGGACAGACAACTAGAGCACCTTAGGGCAGAGCAGGATAGGCAAGGTGATATGCTCAGAGCAGAGAGAGATACATAGGCTCAGATAGCAACCCACTAGGGACAAAGAGTGGCTTATCACTTTTCTTTATACCATGCTATAGTTCCAAAGGGATAAAGAGAACTTTCTTATTTACGGGTTGCCCAACAGTCTTAGGGCGCCATGCCTCTTCTACTACCATTTGTACCACCTCCTCCTCCTCCTCCAGATCAGGGAGAGGGAGGAAGCCAGAGCTGATTCTGCATTTTGTCACACATGTATATTGTATATTTGGATCCTTCTGAGATCTTTCTTTTGTATGATGACACATTATATATATATATATATATATATATATATATATATATATATGTNGTATATTTGGATCCTTCTGAGATCTTTCTTTTGTATGATGACACATTATATATATATATATATATATATATATATATATATATATATGATTCTTTCTGACCCTCTGATACTCTTTGTGTAGACATTGTGCCTATATGGCTTGATCTTTGTATCATGATGTTTTGAGATATATATCTGATGTAACTTTTTCATATTCGAACATCATTCATGAGTTCGCCTTGCTTTGATATATTGCACATGTGATTGTATCTTGGTTTTATGATGAGTTAGATTTAGATGATGGCATCATTTATGCATTTTTGGATTTATCACTGATATAAATATGTTTCAAATGATACTGTATGGATATGCAAAAAGTATGTTTTTGAGTTTTTCTTATGCAAGTAAATGTATGGATGCACTTAGGATGTAAAATGAAAGGCATAAATGATTTTTTTTTGTATTTTTCCTTCTATCTCATTTTATGGATGCAAAATGTATTTTATGGATGTGCAATGATATAAATATCAGTAATAGATGTAAGTAGCTTGGATTTTTAGAAGAAAATAGAAATCATTTTTGAACTCAAAATTCCTTATGCTTTTGCTTCTTTCAAAATGCATCATGCAATCTGTAAATGCAACTACTTATAGACTCTTGGGACTTGTCACTAATTCACAGATATTGTAACATTTTTAGATCATCATTGGGTGCTTTTTAGAACGGATACCATCTAATAGTATAACCATCACTAATACCCACTAATATTATGAAAGTATGAATACTATGTTTATTGGATGAAATGCCATAAATAGGCTTAGGCATCAAGGCATAGAAGCCAAGATAAAAAAATAGTCACCTTCCTTTTATTATATTAGATTCTGTGTAAGGTAAGATATTGGACCCGTAATGACCTTGACAATTCATATCCTTGGGTACATTATGCTTTCTATACTTTAGTGAGAATCTGAATTCTAAAAATAGACAAGGAAATTGTTTCAACCTCACCATAGTTTACACATAGCAAAGATTGAGATATATGTGGCTATCCACTCATGTTGGAAGCTCTTACCATAAACATCCAAGTTAGGTGAAATTTATAGGATCATTTGGAACAATTACCATATGCAGAAAATTAAGAAAATGTTATGCCCCCTATCCTTGTGACTCTTTCTCTTTGCATAGACGTCATTTAGTAACTCAAAAGACATAACAATCATCAATTGTGAATCAATCAAACAAAATCCATAACTGCTTAGATGCCCCTAGTTAAATCATCATTAGAACATAAAAGACTTACAATCAAACCCAGATCAAACGATGTTTAAGTAGTATCAGGAAATACTATTGATTCATTTTTCAAGCTCAGTATAGATTCATCAATCAAAATTCAGATTTCAAGCAATATGTTTCCAATGTCTGGGTACATCATCGTTCTATTTTTCCATCCAATGTAGGTCTTAGGAACACCATTAGTGCAATGTTTGTGCCATCCTTATTTTGTGAAAGTGATAGTTGGGTGCAAGTATCGAGAAGCATCGTATCATAAGACAAACCATCCTATGATGACCTAGTAGATGCAACCTAACATGCTAGCGAAGATGCCCCCTAGTGCAAAATGACTTGATCCCTAAGACAGAAATGCTGACAAATCCCAAGAAAGGATAATATTTCATTAAGAAGCAAAGTCAGCCTTTAGCATAGGCGTAATCATGAAGGATTAGTATCGGCAATGTATTGATAGATAGAGCACACAATACAAGTGATTCCTGATTGCCAATTTTTCACCACTCAGCAAGATCTTTTCATTCTTTTTGCTACCAAGATGCCTATTTTACCAGGTTCTCATCAAGGCACTTTTCTCTTTTTCAATTTTTTTTTCTATTTTTGCTTTTTTGAATAGTTTTTTAGTATCAAGGTGCCTGTTTGCCAGGTTTTCACCAAGGATACCTTTCTTCAGGACCTTTTCCACTATTTTGGATTTCTTTAGGATCAATTTTTTGAATGTTTTTGGTATTTTCTGAGAACTATTTCACTGTACAGGCTCTGCTAGCCAAACATTAATCATAGAACCACTTCAAATGTAGAGTATTGATAGGATCTGGGAGAACATCTCCCTCAGGTGTAGCTAGTTGATAGGCTCATGTCCCAAAAGTAGCTATAATAACATAAGGTCCCAACCAGTTAGGTTCAAACTTTCCTTTTTATTCTTTGTTAGGTTGGTTCTTAGGATTCTCCTTTAGAATGAGGTCTCCCACTTGAAATTGTCATGGTTTAACCTTTTTGTTGTAACCTTTGGACATTCGTGCTTGGTACACCTTCGAATGATCGAACGCCTGTTGCCTGCGCTCATCAAGCAATTCTAGAGAATTCTCTTGATCAATGCGGTATTGTTCATTAGTAACAAGACCTTGTAAAGATATATGCAAAGATGGTATTTCAACCTCAATAGGTAGTACTACTTTAGTGCCATAGACTAGAGAAAATGGTGGGGCTCCAGTTGGTGTTATGATGCTTGTTTTGTAGGCCCATAGTGCCAGATTTAGTTGTAAATGCCAGTCTCTACCAGACTTACTCACAGTTCTATGTAGGATCTTGAGGATATTTTTGGTAGATGCCTTGGCCTATCCATTACCTTGAGGATAATAGATTGAGGAGCAATGTTGAGTAATGTGAAATGGTTTTCAAAGTTCATCAATGTCTTGGTTTTTAAATTGGCCCCCATTGTCTATTACAATTGAAGAGGGTATCCCATATCTATAGATAATGTAGTTTAGAATGAACATAGCCACCTATTTTCTAGTGGCTTTGATTAGTGGCACAGCTTCGACCCACTTTGTGAAATACTCAGTGGCCGTAATGATGAACTTGTGTCCATTTGAAGAATTAGGATATATTTTTCCAACCAAGTCAAAGGCCCATTGCTGAAATGGCCAATGTGTTATGAAAGGTATTAGTTCTCTGGCATGAGCATGGATAAGATTCCTATGTTTTTGACATTTATGACATGTTTTGAAAAATTGAATAGCATCTTTTTCCATTGTAGGCCAGTAATAGCCTACTCTAAGCATTTTCGTAGCCAATTAAAAGCCATTTGAATGTGATCCACATACACCTTCATGGACTTATTTTAATGCGATTCAACTCTTCATGTTCTAAACATCTAAGAAGTGTACCATCGATACCTCATATATATAAGTTATTAGTTATGAGGACATAACGCAATGTTGTCCTAATCAAGGCTCTTTTCTCATTTTTGGTTAGATCATTGGGAATGGTTTGGTCAGTTAGGTAAGCAATGATCTTAGCATACCGAGATTGGTCTTGGGTGGTTAAAGCATAAATTACTTGATATTCAAGGGTATCAAAGGCTAGATAGGATAGTTCTTCCATGAAGAATTCATAGTGGAATTGATGTTTCTCCAGTCGTAACATGGATGCTAGTGTAGCCATAGCATTCACAGCTTTATTCTCTGTTCTGGGTATCTACTGGAATGTGATGAAGATGAAGTACTTCTTTAGGTCATCAACCACTTACTTGTAGGGCATCAACTTCTCATCTTTCATCTGATAATCTCCATTGACTTGGTTGATAATGAGATAGGAGTTACCATACACGTGTAACTCTACAATCTTCCACTCCATAGCAAGCTTAAGACCATTTACCAATGCATCATATTCATAAATGTAATTTGTGCATGGAAACATTAATTTGTAGGACTTGGGTATCTTGTAGCCTTGAGGAGTTTTGAATACAACCCCTGCCCTAGAGCCTTGTTGTGTGAAAGAACCATCAAAGTACTTTTTCCATGGATACTCAGTTAGATGCATAATGGTTTCATCAAGGAATTAAATCCTTAAAGGTTCATCATCTTGGAGTGGTGCATCAGCTAGTTGGTCTACGAGGACTTGTCCTTTAATATCTCTTTAGTCCACATATTCAATATTTCAGATAGTTCATCCCATTCATAATCATTAGAGTCGGTTACTTTGTCATCATATTTTTTTAAGTATTCAATAATAGTTATCTGATGTACCCAATTATCCACCTATGGATCAAAGTTTGGTAAATCAAGGACATGCATGATTATGACCAACTGCCCCTAGTTAGGATGTGAATCCTATTGTCAGTATGTGCTTGTATTAGCCATTTCTATCAATGGTACCTCTAGATCATCTTCTGTTGTTTCTCCTACCTCTTCAATAGGAGCTTTTGCTAATGTAAAGGTGTGTGAATATCATGTGGTACCTCAAAGATGGGTACATAGCGCTCTCCTTGATATTCAGCATTCTCTTCACCAACATGTAATAATCTTTCATAGGTCCACTATTCTAGTTCTATCTCTTCTGTTTCATCACTCCCTTTGTCAAAGATCATACTATCACTTGAAGCAGGTTTGTCAGATTCATTATTAACACCCAGTCCTATTTTGTCTCTAGTATTCCCGAATTCCATGTGTATAGGTTCAATGAGTCCTCTTCCTATGTCTCTTAGAGTTCCTTTTCCTTTGTATCCCATTTGTTTGAGGAGGTCGTACCATTTACCATACTACTCTGGGGATATTTCTACATGTTTTACCTCAGCTTCCTTTGGTTCTCCTTTGTAAAGCCAGTCTAAGACTTCCTGTTCTTATGTGTTATCTAAAGAAGATGTTGATGCCTTAACCATGCTAGTTTCTTTATGGATTTCTATCTCTTTAGATGGAGCAGGTGTGAAAGATGAGGAGGGTCTTCCATAAGATCTGGGTGATATTGGTAATTCTATCAGTGATGGGGTCATGTCCAACCTGTACTCTCCCATATCTGTTTCTTCAAGTTTTAAAGTCTTTCCAAAGATCTTCATCACAATGTCTTTGGTAGTCTCAGGAGCAATCTCACCCATAACTTCTTTGTTATGTGGGACAATACTACCTGCTTTAACATTGTTGCATGTATAACTGGTATCTACTAGAATTTTTACCTCCACCCCATTGTGTGGGAACTTGATACACTGGAGGCATGTAGATGGAACAACTTTCATTTTGTGGATCTAGGGTCTCCCTAATAGGATGTTGTAAGCCAAGGGTATATCCAAAACTTGACATATGACATTCCTTTCAACTGATCTGATTCTGACGGGTAGAACAATGGGACCTTTAGATGATCTTTATTCCTCATCATAAGCTTTGATAATGATTTTTCTTCTAGAATCAATGGTTTGTTCTGAAAGACCTAGTTTCCTAATTATATTAAGGGTACAAATATTCAATCCTACGCCTCCATCTATCAATACATATCTAACTCAAGATTTATGAATCATGACTTCAATATGAAGGGGTTGATTATGTGGATGTGTCAATGATTTATCATCCTCTTTAGAAAAAGATAGGTAATGAGGTGTTGAGATGTGGTTAACCATTGCTTGGAATTTGTCTATATCAATGTCCTTTATTACAATTGTGGCATATAGGGCTTGTTCTAGGATTTCCCTATGCACTGTGGATATTTTGAGCAACTCAAAGATGGAAATTTTAGCAGATGTTCGTCGCAATTGGTCCACCAACTCATACTTTGTTATAGGAATAGTAATCATGTGTTTTACTGCTGGTTTGGGGATAGTAACAATAAGAACCTTGGAATTTGATGTTGTTTTTGATGAGGAATTGGGGTCCTTTGATCATGACCTATGCTTGGCTTCTCATCACTGCATTTTTTTGGAAAGATGTGTCTTTAACACCTTTGATTGTGATCACATTAATTGAGTCAGTTTTAATGTGTAGCATATTGATCACATTGTCATTATTGGAGTAGGTGTAGTTTACTTCATTACCTTTTCTTTTAGATGCTTCCCCTTTCTCGTAATTTGGGAACGGTTTGTTAGATGTTTTATGATCTTCATTGGTAGTGTGCCCTTCCACTTTGATCTTTCCTCCTTCAATGAGGTCTCGGATAACATGTTTGAGCTTAAGAAAATTGTTAGTTTTATGTCCTTTGTTCTTGTGGAAGACACAATAATAATTGTCGTCCCACCACTTTGGTTTAACTTTTGGTTCCCATGGTTTTGATTCTGGGATTGTGAGAACCTTGTTGTCTAATAGAGTCTTCAATACGATTTCAAGAGGCTCTCCCAAAGGAGTGAATGTTCTATGAGGTTTGGAAGTCCATGGTTGACCCTTGTAGTTCTCATTGTTTGCTTTAGGTATGGAGGTTGTTACCTTGGCATCTTTTCTTGCTTGTATGTTGTTAGTCAGATTGAACACCTCAAGTTTAGGGTTAATATTGGATGCATCCACTACTATATCGTTGACAAAATTATTGTTTTTCTTACACCATTTAGGCTTGGATTTGGAGTTGGTAGATTTGTTTTCATTTTGAAGAGTGATTTCTCCCTTTTTAACCATAACTTCCTCGATGCGGATGGCATTTTTTATCATTCTATCAAAGCTAGGTGAGTCTTGCATTTGTAATGCGTAGTTCAATTCAGGTACCAAGTTATTAAAAAATATTTCCATCTTCTTTGATTTGGGGATGGCTCTTGAATATCATGCACAAATTATCCTCCACCTTTGTAGGAAGTGTGTAAATGATTCGCCAGTCGTTTGTTTAGTGTTACACAGATCCATCATGGTCACATCATGTTGTATATTATAGGAGTAATGTTGGATAAATTGTTGAATTAACTCCTCAAAAGTCTTAACCTTAGAGTTCAGTTTTGAGAACCATTCCATGGCATTACCTCCTAGGCTTCTCAGAAAGAGTCGCATGAGGTATGTAGGTTCATGCATGTATTCTATGCTTAGAGCACAAAATTCTCTTACATGGTCATGTGGATCAGTCTCTCCCATATATTTGTCATATTTTGGCCTTGCCACGTTGGGAGGAAATAGAACCATAGTAATACTCTTATTAAAGGGAAATGGACAAATTAAGTCCAAAGATTATTTTGACTTAGGTTTAGCCTTCTCTTGCTTGAGATTTGTAAGTTCAATTTGCATTAATGTGAGTTGTTTAGCGAGAATAGATATAGGAGTTGGCATCTCCTTTTCTCTTAGTTGTTCCACATCATAATCCTTGGGTAACTTTACGCCAGTGGATGCTAGATGGAGAAAGAATTTCTCTTTATCTTCACTAATCATATTTTCCATCATCTTTTGGAATTTCTTGCTCTATTTGAGTTTATTGTACTCTTCTTCAGTGATGTATTCCTCAATGCCTGATTCAAATATAGGACAGTCAAATGTGTGTTCTTCATATTCATCGCTATCTTGATGCTTTTAGTTTTTGCCATTGTCATATTCCTCAAAAGCCTCACTCCATCCGTGAGTGGCTCTATTTATTTCTTGAGAGTCTAGATCAAGTAGGGAACTATGAGATTTTTCTCCTTGAAAGTGTAGTTTTTTTAGAAGTACTTCAGATTCCTTAGGAGCGTACTTGTTGCATCTTGTTTTAACCATGAATTTGTATCTCAACTTTGTCAATATTTTCCAATAAGGTCAGGTAGTATCTTGAATTGTTCAAGTGAGTGTGTCTAGGTGGAAGTATCATTTGAATTTTGGTCAAAGTAAATGATTTCAGCGTTAGAGGGTTAGAATGCCCTGATAGTGAGTTGGGAATCAAGTTGTTGTAAGAGCGAATAGACCACACGTATTGAGACTGATTTCAAGAAACTGACAAGACATACAAGGTAGACATCTGAAAAATTTCTTTGACACAGCAATAGGGAGACCAGAAAAGACAATAGGGACCAACTAAAGAGCCAAAAGGGTACCCAAAACAACTAAGTTTTCCTAAGAAACTATTATGTAAGTGCCCATTGTCCTAGATGCAAGCTCCTAGATGTGAGCTAGGAAATACAGTATGCAAACTTTTGATGACCCTGGATGCGAGTTTTAACCCTAGATGTAATGATGTGTTGAGCACATGTGAGGTAGGATACTAGATACGAGCCAGGATACCAAATACGAGCCAGTAAATTTGAGATGCAAGTTTTTGATGTCTCTGTCAGATTTTTCCAGTTTTGAAAATTTTGTCTTGAAAGTGCGTGAAGTTTGTTTGATTGCAAATTGCGTTCTGAGACCCATCGGTGAGTGAAAAAAACATGTGTAGACCAAGGATTGAATTTTGTTTCTTGTTTTGAAGGTGTTATAGATTGTTAGTGATCTTTCAGATATATCAAGCAAATTTACATTGTTAGGGAAACAAAACACATCCTTATGCCCTATTTTCTAGGTAGAGGATGAAAATCCTTGGTCGTTGACTTAGGTACACACTCAAATGCTAATCAGAATACAACCATCACCAAGCATGAAATGGCTCCAGTCATGATGCTGTATTAGCCAACTCCAAATGCAAGTGAGGGCATGATATGACGAGTGTCTTGGCGCAATTAATTTTTTCCTTGCACAAGGATTATCACCCTTTTAGGGATGAATCAGGAATTATTTCAGTTTAAGTGTTGTCTATGATTGGGAAATCCATTCAAAACCATCTCCCATAGAATTACACAAGGCAAATTGAGGCATATAGCCCTATGATTACTTGAATATATGTAGTCTCGCAAGTGAGATTGAAGCAGCTCTGCTCTACACATACCCAAGCATGTTCAAGGAATGATGTCAAAATTCTATGAACAAAACCGATTCTATCTTCTGAGGCTTTGGCCTACAAGGAAGTAATTATTTATAGTGAGTTGGAAGGGTTGGCGTAAAACTTGTCCTCACTTGGGTGGTTCCCAGGAGATTTTTTCCTCAACCACCAAGCCCTTTACTATTAAATAAACATACAAAGGATTGGTGAGCTTAGGATGTCTAGCTTTCTATTTCTTCAAAAGAAGAAGAGAATACTCTCCTAATCCATGCCCTTTTCTCCCAAAATAGTTTCAAGCAAATAGTTCATTTCCCTCAAGCAATGTTGTGCTTGATTTAAAGTGTTCCTATTTAATGAAAACATAATACTTGAAAGTAATGTTTTGCTTGTTCAATTTCCCCAAAATTAAATGAATAGCTTTGTTCAATTTCTGATTTCCAAATTTAGATAATGAGTTTGTTCATTTAGCCCACAATGTTAAGTGCTTTGAGTTGTTCAATTTCCAATTCCAAATGAATTAAATGATGTGAGTTTTTTTTTTTCATTTACCCCCTAGATTATTTCATAAGTGCTAAAACAATGTCTAATTTTCTGATTTCCCTCAAGAGGAAAAGAGCATAATAATCTAGTTGTTTTAAGAAATGTTTGAGAAAATGGTATTTAAGTGTGAAAGCTTTTGAAAAGTGAGTAAATGGGTTAGTATGAAATAAATTGAAAATTCTACAACCACACACATTAGTATTATTGTCTTCCAACTCTTTATCCGAAACCTGTAATCACTAGTTAGGCTGCCCAAAATGCCAAAAACATAATTGGTTAGGATGTTAGGGTTAGCAAATGAAATCCACAAAAAATTTCACCAGATGCGATTCTAGAAATTTAGTATATGATGCAACTTACCAGATACAAGCCTCTACTACCAGATGCGACAGAGTGTTTACCAGATGTAGTCCTAAACTAAAATGACCTAGGAAATCCTGGATTTGAGCCTAGATTTAAGTGATACAAGGGCGTATCCCAAATGCAAGATTTTCCTACCACAAATGACTCTGGACCTGAAAATTGGGAAGATAGATTGGTGAAAAAAGAGTTAAAATGAGGCAAAATCTTGAATTAAGCCCTACGGTGGGTGCCAGAAATGTGTGTGTTAAAATGTGCACCTGTTATCTGCATCTCGACACTTCAATAGATTATTATATTAGTGGAAAATATGGTTAGATGAGCATATAAAGCACTAAAATTGACCTATTGCTTTCTAACTAAGAAGAGTATGATAAGCAACATAACAACCCTTAGATTATGCTACTATCAGTGACATATACGACTTAGCATTAAAGTTGAATCAAATTAGTCTAAATGACAAATAAGCATGCATATTAATTCTAAACATAAAGATAATAAAAATGCCTAGTATTAGATCTAAGATTCAATATGAGTTCCAAAATGATCTAAATAGCATAACAATACATTTAACTCTAAAATTATGGTCTTATTTGAGCTCAAAAACTCCTTCTATTTATAGAAGAATTAGGAGAGAGAGGGGGGACAAGGTGCATTAATGGAGTTGTAAAAAAGATTAATGAGGTGTGAGAGGAATTAATTCCTTGGGCATTAATGAGGTATGGGAATAAAAGAATATTCATTAATGAGACATTAATGAAACCATTTATGAGGTATGGGGAGGGATGTAAGGCCAAACTTGGCAAGTTGGTCCTTAGAGGAAGTCAAGCTTGAGAAAGTTGACTTTTTCAAGTGGGTTGAGTCCCTAAACACACCTTAATGGAATGTGACATCATTAGGAAGTGGGTTAGAAAGGTGTTAAACTTTTAGGATTGCTGCAAATGTAATAGCAATCTATGTTGTATATTGTATGTGTTTTTCAAATGCAACAATCTCTCTTTCATTTATATTGTCAAAGAGGCTAGGAGAGACATGTCCCTTCATGGGACATGTCTATTCATTGTAATTGTTAATGTTTCA
>MU224212.1:202094-220532 GCA_018584345.1 Thuja plicata
TATTGAGAATTTGAAGATGATGTAAACTGATGAAATGTGTCAAATAGGATGAATTATATGCCTATAATTTGTTTTAAAAAAATTGAACCAAAATTAATTTTTTTTTTGAAAATTTTAGGTCTATTTTTCATTTTCTGAAAAAAATTGTAAATCAGGAGTTTACTTCCCGCCAAATCATTATAAGTAAAACATTGTTTTTTCCTCCAATTTCATAATATGTTTTAGATGACATGTATAGGTAGTGCATAAAAAAAGAAAGATTTTTTTTTGATATATAGTTTGCCTGTTATAAGTATTCAAAGTTGAACTTACTTGAAATCAATAGTTTTCGTCTCCCGCCATTTTTATCCTATCAAAACTATACCAAAAACCAAATAAATTACATATTATTGAAGATGACTCTCTTCTCTAGTGTTATCTATGATTTTAAAAATTTAATGAATTGATTTAGAATTTTTTTATATTATCTGAAGCAACGACTTCTGAAAGCTTTAATAACCTACATGTAGTTCTTAATGAATTTGTTCAATGTTTTGTAGTCGAAACAATATAAAATTTATATCTCAAGAATCGTAGTTTTGAGATCTAGAAAAGGGGAATTTTAGTTTTTTGACATTGTTTAGTTTGATCAGAGAAAAAATTAGCAAAAGTGCAAACTTCTAGATTTTTTATATTTTTGGAGGTTTGGCTGCCACATGCCATGCCACCTAGGTAGACTTAGCCGAGTTGGACTCGGCCCAATCAGAATCGGTTGAGTCCTACTGGCCCTCCCATTGGCTCATGCATGAGCCACCTTGGCCATGTTGGCACCATTTAGTGCCACGTAAACTTGGCCAAGTTAGACTGGGCCGAGTTGAACTCGACCCAGTATGATGCGAATGAGCACCCAAAATTGTCCTTAGGGGTGACAGATTATTGTGCTTTTACCTATATATATACATGTAAATATATAGGTATATGTATACATACACACACACACGTATATAAATATACATATACATATATAAACATAAATACACATACATATATGCATACACACGCACCCAAGAGTTGTCGTGTCTATGTATATGTCCAAACATGCACCAAGAATCATAGTAACTCACAAATAGTTTTTTAACAATTATTTGAGTTCAATAACATTTAGAAATTTGAGTTACAACCTATTAAACATGAAGAAATATACACTACATGAGGAAGAATTTCAATAATGATTCCAAATTTGAATATTTATACAAATCACTGACATTGAATACAAGTGAGATATTTATGCCCTCTAGAAATTCAACTTCGTAGGCATTAGATAAAAAAACTCCTTAAGATCATACATGGACCTATCTTCTTCCATTTTAATTTATTACAGGCTCCTAGGTGTTTGAAAGCCTTAGGAGTTTTTATTTTTCTAAGCATTTAGATCTTTCACATATTCCTCTAGCTCCACTGTCTCCTAAGCATCATCTTCAAGGTTTGATATATATACAATTAGTTACCACATTGTACATTGGTAAACTAATTACTAGATGAGTGACTACATTACCCTAGTTTGTATTATTAGATGATCTTGTTTAATTTTTGTTCATTTCATGAAAAAATACATGTAAAGGAAAAGAAATTTCTACATCTAAAGATTAGATGTATATACTATATATATGCCAAATAACTTGTATATACTATACAAGGAAAGGAACTGAAAGATAAAATCTTCTGGGCTATTGTGAGCATAGACAACTTTCAGAAGAATATGCAAGAGTACAGGCATACATAAGAGGATGAACATAAATAATAAGGGTACCAGAATGTGCCTGAAGTGATGAATTTTTGACTTGTGTATGAATCCAGTGTGCTCCTGTGTGATCCAGAACCTGCAAAGAAAAGAGAAACGGGGGATAGATCAAGAAGATCTAAGCAATGAATGACATCCTAATATTGATCCTCATCTACAATTATGCATGTGCATAGTATAGCCATACACTTTTGAAAGAAAAACCATGCTATAGGACATGTGCACTTAGAAGAATGCCGTAGAAAGGAAAGAAGATACTATACTTTTCCTCATTAAATTATCATAAATGGGGAGTACCACATAGTGAATATCAACAACGAAACAAATAAAGAGATATCAAACACTTCATAGAATGCGTTGAAGTTAATAGAAACGATGCTCTAGCTCTCAAAGCTCGCGGTTCATCAAGCATTCCAAATGAAAAGATGTAAACAAATGCCAATATTAAACAGTGAGCTCATACATAATGCATGATTCCCTAGCTTGCAGCCCGCGAGCTATCAAGGCATTACCTCATGAAATGATCATAAACGGGGAGTACCACACAGTGAATATCAACAAAAAAACAAATAAAGAGAGATAAAACACTTCACACAATGTCTTGAATCTAATAGCAATGATGCCCTAGCTCTCAAAGCTCACGGGTCATCAAGCATTCCATATGCAAAGATGTAAATAATGCCAGTATTAAGCAATGAGCTAATAAAGAATGCATGATGCCCTAGCTTGTAGCCCTCAAGCCATCAAGACATTTCCCCATGAAATGATCATCAACGGGGAGTACCACATAGTGAATATCAATAGAAAAACAAATAAAGAGAGATCAAACACTTCAGACAATGCCTTGAAGGTAATAGCAATGATGCCCTAGCTCTCAAAGCTTGCAGGTCATCAAACATTCAAAATGCAAAGATGTAAACAATGTCAGTATTAAACAGTGAGCTAATAAACAATGCATGATGCCCCAACTTGCAACTCGTAAGCCATCAAGACATTTCCTCATGAAATGATCATAAACGGGGAGTAGCACATAGTGAATATCAATAGAAAAACAAATAAAGAGAGATCAAACACTTCACATAATGCCTTGAAGGTAATAGCAATTATGCCCTATCTCTCAAAGCTTGCGGGTCATCAAGCATTCCGAATGCAAAGATGTAAATGAATGCCAGTATTAAATAGTGAGCTCATAAACAATGCATAATGCCCTAGCTTGCAGCCCATGAGCCATCAAGACATTTCCTCATGAAATGATCATAAATGGGGAGTACCACATAGTGAATATCAACAACAAAACAAATAAAGAGAGATAAAACACTTCAAACAATGCCTTGAAGGTAATAGCAAGGATGCTCTAGCTCTCAAAGCTCACGGTTCATCAACAATTCCATATGCAAAGATGTAAACAATGCCAGTATTAAATAGTGAGCTAATAAAAAATGCATGATGCCCTAGCCTGTAGCCCGTGAGCCATCAAGACATTTCCTCATGAAATGATCTTAAATGGGGAGTACCACATAGTGAATATCAACAACAAAACAAATAAAGGGAGATCAAACACTTCACACAATGCCATCTTGAAGGTAATAGCAACAATTCCCTATCTCTCAAAGCTCACAGGTCATCAAGCATTCCAAATGCAAAGATGTAACAATTATAGTATTAATATTCATATTGTGCCATTAAATCAACAAATATCATCAAAATGAAATTGAGTTAATGAGAAGACAAAGCCCGAATTCCTACCTCAAAGTGTGGCTGCCATATACCAAGATGCCAATCAGCTTCCATAGTATGCCCTCTTCATGCATGACGGTATGTGATCATGCTAAATTAGAAATGAGCCTTTCTTCTTCTTTTTTGTTGTTTATAATCATGAGGGTGTCGCAATTATGACTGTACCATTGCTAGTACGATAGCGTCGAGGGCATTTGAAAAAAAACACAAAAATAACATATAAATGGTGGTGCCGTCACAAATTGGGGTCAAAATTCAACCCGAAATGTTGTAGTGTTTCCTCAGGTTTTGTCGCTTGGGCATGCTTGTTTTTGTTTCTCAAGTTCTATTGCTCGAGCAAGCTTGTTGTTTCTTGTTGCTCGGGTTTCTCTTCTAACGCTCGGGATTTGTTCCTGTTGCTCGAGTTGTTCTTTTCCTGAGTCACTTTGTTTCTCAATCAACCTTTGCCTGAGATGTTTATTTTGGAGTTGGATCTGGTGGCTGACTTCTTCAGTTAATTTTGATGGCTTAATTGATTTGGGGTCTCTCATTGGGATCTGTGTGGACCTAAATCTAGGTCTCACTTATGGATTTGAGTGTCGACCTCTCTTGGCGGACTCTTGTATATATTTGTGTTGATGCTACATATTTTAGATGTATAATAAATCTAGGATTTACATGTATGTCAAAGTGAAGACAATAAAATTATAAAATTTACATACCTATAACATTTCTATATTGATTTTGTGTTTATTCTCAGAAGAAACCATTAATAAATAGATATATTGACAAATAGAATATCGACTCAAACCTTACACATATTTTCTATTCAATCAACCCCTAATGATGTCCTTATGCACATATATCTCCATTTATCACATGATTAGATGCACACGTACAATTTCACCTAATCCATTTTTTTGCATTGGGTCATGGTTGTAATCATGGGATTGATCTTAGATTTATAGACTTGACCCACAAAGAATCTAAATAAATCATTCAAATTTATGTCCATTCATGCCAAGTGTTTTCCTTAAGGAGTGACTAAGTACACTTAACCTTCTTTTTATTTAAATGCCATGAATGCATTTATTTTCTCATTTGATATCACTATGCAATCAAAAACATATCATTCACATTTATTGCTCTAAACAATATAATAGGATGAGTCCAAATTTGAAAAATTATTTAGGAGTATTTACATAAGAGTGATGTCCTTAATCATTCTTTAAAAGAACATGCCTCTTTATAGACTTGAAATAACAATATAAATGAAGAAATTTTAACATTTGCATGCTTCTAGATGATGCAATCTAAGGTAGGTATTTTTAAATTTAGAAAAGTGATAAAAGTAACTTGAGAATCAAACTCCACTTATGAAGAGCATTCTTCAGCCTCTCATCTCTTTTGACATTTACCATTTCTTTGCATACAAAAGGAATATTCTTGAGCAGCATATCCTCATCTACACATACAACAAAAAATGGACATCATGTTTTAACAAATAGCATTATTCAATTAGAAAACATAAGTGTTTGAGGTGGAGTAATTGCTACTTACTCCTTGCTATTAAGGATTGGACCGAGATGCCATGAAGCCCCAAAAAGTGTTCTCTTCCACTTCCGAAGCTGCTTTGAAGTGACTGTAGGCTTCTCTTTCAGTCTAGCCTCCTCTTTAAGTTTAGCTACCCCCTCTTGGAATGTAGCCTCCTCTTTGAGTCAGCGGAATGCATCACCAAAGTTCCCTTTTGTATATCAGACATGTTCAAGTTCAACACGGTAGTAAATGGAAATAATTCCAGCACATGTTTTAGATTTCATAAATGACAACTCTCTCAAACACCATTGTGATTCGGCATAGTTCATTGAGAATATAGCTATATGAACCTTCACACTCTTCATTACTTTTTCTAGTACACTAGGTACATGATCCCTCCATTCAAGCTCTTCTGAATCGAGAAAAGGCTTCACTCCCATCTCCTTCAAATTTTTATAAACAGCTTTAGCTAATATATGTTTGACGTCAGGACCACGGTGATTAATAAATACATCATAACTCCTAGAGATGTCCCTATCACAACACATTCAATAACAAAGGAGAAAGAAGAAACACCACACTTCAAATATATCTATAAAAGAAATCTATGAGAATAAAAACTAGGAAAGAGAAAATGCAAAGAATGACGTTAATAAAAAATAGCAAGTGCTCGAGGTGGAGCAATTTTTTACATTTTATATTTTATTGAATTAGGTGGAGTGATTGTTACTTACTCCTAGCTATGTGAAACTTTGTGGAGAGATTTCTTCCACTTTTGTATCCTTTTTAAGGCCTTTTGGTCAATCTAAGCAACATATAAGACTCCTACTACATCTGATAAATCCTCGATCGCGTTGTCCCAATTTTTTCATTGTTCCCTCAACTATTTTATGATGTGTGGACTAGGGCATCCAAAAGGAAATTACTTGAAAATCTGATCATCAAATGGTTCTCTTTGACGATAACGGACATTCAAGAAAGCCTCTCTCTCTACTTTCACTCTTCTTTCCAAGTCAAAGATATCCAGAAAAGGTTTTCCCTTTGGCATTTCAGTCAAGTGATCCAGATAAGGCAAGGCATACAGATCCAGAGTTAGTTCCTCACTCTGAAAAAGTGCCTCTCTCTTTTTCCATTATTTCCAGATAAGCCTCTCCCTCTGTTTCCATTGTTTTTCTGGCTTCCTCTGTTTCCAGATAAATCCCTTTATAAAACTTATGTTTTAGGTGGCTATTTAGCCAATAATGATAAGCCTCTCCCTCTTTTAACATTGTTTCTAGATAGGCCTCTTTCCCTTTTCCCAATTTTTCCAGAAAAGCCTCTTTATCTTTTTCCATTATTGCCAGAAAATCCCTTCTAACTTTTTCCTCACTCTCTTCTACATTTCTTACCAGGGGTTCCAAAAAATTGTTTATCTTATTCACAAGTCTTAATTGATTCAGAAAAGCCTTTCTCGCAGCTTCCACTCTTCTTTTAAAGTGATCCAGAAGAGTCTTCATTCCGGAAAGGCCTTTCTTGTTATTCGCAGGCATTCTGGTTCTGCCAGAAGTATACGTAGACGATGCAGATTCTTTTGCTATCCAATCAGGAATTTTCTTCAGCAGTATATCCTTGTCTCTACAATTATTCAACAACAAAGGAAACTAGATAAACATCACACTCTAAAATTCGACATTGCATCGATAAACTGAGTCTATGTGCCTACAAATTAGGCGATAAAATGTGCAAAGAGAGCATTGAGAAGAAAACAAGAAAGTGTAAAGAAGGTGAAATGAGGGTGTGTTAAGGACAAAACACAAAGATTGGAAAGGGGGTTTTATTAATTGATTAATTGTTACAGTGTTTTGAAATCCTTAACCCTATTTCACGTCTTACACTTAATTGAGTTTGATATATATTATATATTGAAATTGTGATTAAGGGAAGATAAGACGCTCCTTTCTTTCACCCTCAAATACACAAATAGGAGACCCAATTTGATCAACCCAAGTAGAAGGGTTAATGAACAAGTGAATCAGCTATTTGGAAAGAGAACAAGAAAGGGGATCTTAAATTTTGTAATTTGATTAAGTAAATATGATTAATGATAGTAATTGAAAAGGATAGAAGGAAGAACTAACCTTACAAAATTACAGATCAAAGATTGTTGTTTTCTGAGGTCTGTAGACTATTTCTAGAAAATATGATAGTTGATCCCGAACCAGAACGCAGAGATGAACAAAACCCAGAAATATTTTTCCATTCCAATGTCATCTTATGAAAAAGTTTGACCCTGTACCTCTTTTGCCAACCCTGTTCTACACAGATCTGAAAGTGTCCCTATCTGCACAGTCTGAAAGAAATCTAAAAAGGGTATCCAGATCTGGTCTCAGATTGACAGTCCCAAACCTATACCTAAAAAAAGTAAATTTTGTTTGTTGTGGGGGAGGGGTTTGCCTTGGTCAAACCCCAGTTTTGGAATTAACCTTAAATATATATAATTGAATTTGCAGAAATGGACAAAGTAAATGCATAAATTCACCTTGCTTTGTAAAGTCCTTGTGGCAGATTCGAATCCGTGAATCCACAAGTATGCTTCAAAATATGGAATGTAGAATGGTATGATGTCTTCAATCTCTTGCTTGTAGATCTCCAACACCAAGTCTTGAATGGGTTCTTGATCTTGAAAAAGGCTTGGAAGAAGATGGATGGAGGGATCACCAAAAGGGCACTTTGTAGCTTGAATCCTTCAATGGCTTCCAATGGATCTCCTTCATGAAAATGGATGCTTGAATGGATGAATGCTTTCTTTAAATCCTACTCCTTAGCTTTCTTGGACTTCACTTGATAATGCTCTTCAATTTCTCAAGGATGCATAGGCTTCAATAGAGGACTTAGTTCTTGATTGATTAGAAGACTTAGAGAAAATGAGAGGAGAAAAGCTCCCTTTTATATGAAACTAGGGCACAATCTTCTAAGGAGGCTGAAATAGGATAATTAAATCACCATTAAAGCCTTTACCCCTAGGAGAGGACATATTTTAAATACAATTTAGGAATCAACGCTTTGAAACCTGAAACAATCGACCTGGGAGCAGAAGAAAACTTTTTGTGAAGACCGACATCCAGGAAACAGAAAGTTCTCTAGATTTGGACCCTGGGATAGGGTCGAGGTTGACCCTGCCCTAGGGTAGGGTAAAGGTCGACCTTATCCTAGGTTAGGGTCAAGGTCAACCCTGTCCTAGGAGGTCAACCCTGTCCCTGGATCCCAGAAACACAGGTCTATATCCCAGGATGCAGGAATCAGGTCAGAAAATGGTGGACAGAAAAGAAGAACAGGGGGGAGCCATGTCAAGATCAGGAACCTAGTCAAGGTGCTTGTCATGACCCCAAACCACTTACTCAGAAGGCTAAACCAGTCTAAAATGGAAGTGCTTCCATTTTCTGACTATACATTTAGCCCCCACTTTAGCAAGAGTATGAGTTCAACACAAACTCTTGGTAAAGGAGAAAATACAGAAAAGACAATCTTATCAGAATCAAAAGGATAAATAAAACCTCAAGCCCCCAAGGGACTTAAGTATTTATCAACCCTAATATCATGATAAGAGAGACATCACTTAGTTAAGGAGAGGGAGAAGGGGTGTGATTATCTCGCCCAATGAGAACTTATGTCCCATTGTGAACCGCACAACAGCGTAACTGGAAAGATGGAGCTGAACTGCCTAGTGAATGTGGCTACTCACTAGTCAACCCATCAGGGAGATCCATTCTTAAAGGGATCAAAACATTGTAAATTGAAAACTGGCAGGATCAAGAGATCCGTGTAAATGTAAACTGGAGGGATCAAGAGATCCTAAAAAAAGTAAAATGACCATGCTTTAAGGATTAGCTTCTTTTAATCCATAAAGGGAAAAGTGTTAAATCTTGAAAACTATCTTGAATGTGTGTGTGTGCAACAAGTGAGTAGAGTGTATGCCCCCACATTCAAGTCATTGCTAACACTTAACATGAGCAATAGTTTTAATGAAAACATAAGCAACTCTACGGATTATGTTTCCACTGTGAAATGCCCCCGAAGGAAGACAAGTCAAGGGATCTACCTAATGTCGGTAGAAAAGGCTATCAATTATAATGTTATAGTTATCCCCGTTTGTTTGGCGGAATTGGAATTGAGTCAAAACCTTATTATCACAAAATCAAGTTTTGAAATCCCAGTTTTGCATCTTGGGGAATTGGAATTTGACTCAAAACCTTATTATCGCAAAACAAGGGTATGATTTCTAATTCCACCTATTTAGTGGGAAGATGATGCCACTCATTTTGGTGTCTAAACCTGGTTTTTCTTGATGAATCTGGAATTGCAATTTAGAGAAACAAATAGCGGATTTGCAAAAATGAGAAGTGTCACTCCCAAAAATGGGAAGTGTCACTCCCAATTCCGTGAAACAAACGGGGCCTTATATATGGAGTTAAATATCTACTCCATAACCATTGGATCATCAACTGTATCCATGGATTCGTGAAAGAATTCACAAAATTTGTGACTGTTCTTAACTTTGCACATGAATCATTGCTTAAAAGTTAATATACTATAATAACAATAAACTCATATATATATATATATATATATATATATATATATATATATATATATAAATGATACCGCTCTTGTTCGTGTTGCTATTTATCTAATTTACTACCAGATAGCAATGAAAGCTCAAATATGACAGTTATAGCCAATAGATCCGATAGCATACTGTTAGGTATTAAGTCACAATACATAATTTTCAAAGGATAACAATGATGTAAATATTCCAAATTGAATGGACTACAACTATAGCAATTCTCAAATACGCGCTCAATTTCAATTCAAAAATGTCATGATCATCTTGTCAGGGTACAAACGCCTCTACTACTTACATCATGCCTCTTGTCCAATATAATTTAACTCTTATAGATGAGGCTAACCATAGTAACATTATGGAAATTTGGAGGCGTATGAATTTTTGTACCCGTGTTTTAAGCAAGGAAAAAATGTCAAATTAAAAAATGCAGTACCTCAGAAAAAAATAAAATTTGTTATTGTTATTTTATGGAAAATGTTGTGTAGGATTAACATGAATCATAAACATGACTCTCAAATTCTTACCAATTATAACTTATAATTTAGATTACAAAACTATGAACAAAAAGAAAAATATTAATCATTGAGTGCATAGTAGAAACACCTTGAAATCCAAAGTAAATAATCATGTTTTTTTTGGTGTTCAATCAAAACATTTTTTTTAGGAAAACAAGTCACATTTGCATACCTATTCTATATTTATCCCAAATTTTTTCGTTGAATTTTTAATTTTACTACCATGGTTCCTTATTTTGAATATTAAAACTCCACATTTATAAAATTGAAGAAAGAAACAGCTCTCTCTCTCTCTCTCCTTGTAATTCTTTGTCTATATAAAAACCAATACTCGTGTGGCCGTTGACTTGTATTTGTATAGGTAACCACAATGAGGTAATTAAGATTAATCAAAATAATTAGTAGTGGATTAGAAAGCATTAAGGATATAATATAAGGCTAAGAGAGAGAGAGGTTTTAGAGAGAGAGAGAGAGAGAGAGAGAGAGAGAGAGAGAGAGAATTCCTCTTTCCTCATAACCTAATCGGGTTATGAGAACATAAAGGCTCAATGTTCCTAATTCCTCAGAACCCAATCGGGTTCTAAAAAACAAAGAACAAATGAGAATTGAGAGAGAGAGAGAGAGAGAGAGAGAGAGAGAGAGAGAGTTTTTACTTCTTCATAACCCGATCAGGTTTTGAAGAAGTGAAAATTGTGTATTTTATTCTCCAGAACCCGATCGGGTTATGGAGGAGTTGAAAATGTACTTTTTTCTTTTCATAACCCGATCAGGTTATTTGAAATTTAGAAACCCAATCGGGTTATGGCTTGGGAAGAGGCTTGGAAAATGACCCAAAGGCTTGGAGGCTCATTTTCTCTCCATTTTTGATCTTTTAGACATTTTTAATCTTGTAAGATGAATTCTCGACTTTATCTTCATCAAGTTTGCAATTTGTCAATAGAGTAGCTCTATAATTTTCACAATAATCTCATACGTCTTCTTATCTTTCTAACCATATAAATTTTTCTATTTTTGGACAACATTAGCATAAAAAACTTTAATTTTCTTTACCAATATCTTAACAGTCCTCACAGACATATGTCTACCATTTTTTTAATAACTTTTGATATACTTAACCAAATTACAAATAAATTACATATTATTGTTCTACACTTTAAAAAAAAAATCATTTTCGATTATTTTGATACAAGTTATGCCTAGCGCATGAACATGTACCAAATTTTCAGGATGCGGTCACTTCAAAAAATCACAGAAAAAATACTAATCAGAAAATTACAAAAAAATACACAACTTCTAGATCGCACTCTTACCTATCATCCTAGCAAAGGGATTTAAAAAATACTTAATATAACTATATCTTTTGTACAGTGCACGAAAACAACTATGTTATATTTTTCTAAAAAATCAGGAATGGGTTTTTGTGTGCGCGAGTTTTGACCATCTTAATCTTATCGATGTTTAAAATCTTTTAGTATTTTAGAAACTAGATTCAGAGTACTAAATTTTTTATTTTTTACACATCTTCTTATTTTGAGTGCATAACCCTCAAACGTCTATTCCAAGTTTAGGTTTACCTGGTTTCTGAAAAAATGTGTCCACTTATACCCCTTTTTGGTTCACAACTTGGGGCACATACCCTTATGCTTTATGAAAATTCATAAATTAACTATATTCAACGAAATTAAGAAGTAAACAATAAAAAAAATCCTTATTCATTTCGTATTCCAATTCCAGTTTGTGGCACCAAAACACAAAAAATGCATCTTCTCAATCATCTTTCAAGCGAACCAAACGGGTCCAGCCCATATTCCAGAAATAATTTTCAGGATAAGTATCTTCCAGGATTGTAGTATCTTCCATAATTAACTAGATCCAGTATTTGGTAATCCAACACCCAAACGGGCCCTTAGTGCTTTGCTTAAACTAGATTTATTAACATGTATGTCTGTAATAGTTTGAATAATTGAACTCAAATGGCTTTGTTCTTGTACATCATAGAAACAAAATAAATCAAATTTCCTTTAGTCTAAGAGGGGCCATTTCCTAGGAATTGAAGACAGGTTAGTATTCTAAAATAAATATATGGGTGTGTTATGGATATAAATATTTTGTTTCATATGAAAGTCTTCAGTAGTTTCTAGTTTATACTTATGGTGGAACCACAATGCCTATGAATAGTCATCACGTTCCAGGTATCTATAATCAAAAAAGCCTTTTTGGACTAAAGGCTCTTCTGGATCACCTGGAAAGAAGATTACGAGCAACAAGAAAATTTTTTATGGATTAATTAAGATTTGTGAAAAATATAAAATGTTTTGTGGATCCCAAGGAGGGAGGGAGGGAGGGAGGGAGGGAGGGAATTATTGTATGGATTTCTTTCTAGATAAAAATGGGGAGAGAGGGAGGGAGGGCGTGAGGGAGAGAGAGAGAGGGAGGGGTTATTTTGACAAGAACGAGAAAAGAGAAACAAACGTTAGGGNGGGGGGGGGGGGGGGAATTATTGTATGGATTTCTTTCTAGATAAAAATGGGGAGAGAGGGAGGGAGGGCGTGAGGGAGAGAGAGAGAGGGAGGGGTTATTTTGACAAGAACGAGAAAAGAGAAACAAACGTTAGGGGCAAGAATGAAGAAAAAAAAATTAAGAGGCTTATGTGGCAATACTAAAAAATGGTTTGTTTCCATGCTCTCTATCATTCTGATGATGGATCATGAGTGTGATCCAAAACATTGATGCAAAAAAGTTCACACAAACAAACTCAGAAGAACATACAGATTATTTCATGGATTGTGAGAATCTACTCACTCTAAAGAGTGAGAGGCTATTCTAACAAGAGTAAGAAAAGAAAAATAACTCATATGAAAAGAATGCCAAAAGAGGAAGAGACTTATTTGGCAATAATGGAAAAAGACAAAAAGGTTGTTTTGGTAATAATAGGAAAAGAAGAAGAGGTTTTCTTGACAAAAATTACAAAAGAGAGAGGCTATTCTGGCAAAACTTAGAAAAGAGAAAGAGGTTTTTGGGGTAAGAATGAAAAAAGAGGAAGAGGCTTATCTTTTCCCTATTGTGTATACAGATCACTTGAGTTTTCTATATCTGCATATAGATCACTTGCATTTTCTATTTCTAAATCTGTAACACTTGCGTCATTTTTTGTATAATTTTTCATACTTACATTCACATAGTATTCGGTCTTGTTTTATTTGTATCATACAAGCTCCTCATAGAATACATTCCCTCTATATTCTAATTTTTCTATGGACAATATGCATGACATATATGTCATATTTACATTATAGCACATTGCAAGTGACATTAAATTTATATGTATACATTGACGATATTATTCAATATTTAAAATTTTACTTTACACATGTATTTTTTGTTGATGCTACATATCTTAAATGTATAATCAATCCACGATCGACATGTACATCAAAGTGAAGACAATAAAACTATAAAATTTACATACCTATGACATTTCTATATTGATTTTGTCTTTATTCTGAGGAAAACCTATTAATAAATAGATATAATGACAAATAGAATATCGACTCAAACCTTACACATATTTTCTATTCAATCAACCCCTAATGATGTCGTTATGCACACATATCTCAATAAATTTGCACTAATTACACATTTATCACATGATTACATATATACGTAAAATTTCACCTAATACATTTTTGGCATTGGATCATGGTTGTAATCATGGGATTGAGCTTAGATTTATAGACAACCGATGAAAAATCTAAATAAACCATTCAAATTTATGTCCTTTCATGCCAAGTATTTTCCTTAAGGGGTGACTAAGTACAGCTAACCTTCTCTTTATTTAAATGCATTCATTTTCTCATTTGATATCATTATGCAATCGAAAACATATCATTCACATTTAGTGCTCTAATCAATATAATAGGATGCGTCCAAATTTGAAAAAAATATTTTAGGACCATTTACATAAGAGTGATGTCCTTAATCATTCTTTAGGAGAACATGCCTCCTTATAGACTCGAAATAAGAATATAAAAGAAGAATTTTGAACATCTCATGCTTCTTGATGATGCAATCTAAGGTAGGTATTTTTAAATTTAAAAGGGTGATAAAAGTAATTTGAGAATTGAGCTCCACTTATGATGAGCATTCTTCAGCCTCTCATCTCTTTTGACATTTATCAATTCTTTGCATACAAAAGGAATATTCCTATGCATCATATCCTCATCTCTACACATAGACAACAACAAAATAGATAATAAACATTAGACTTTATTATTTGTAATTTTAATTGATAAGAAATACAAGAACAAATGAAACAAATGAACATCATGTTTTAACAATTAGTATTATTCGATTAGAGAACATAAGTGCTTGAGATGGAGTAATTGATACTTACTCCTTGCTATTAAGGATTGGACCGAGATTCCATGAAGCCCCAAAAAGTGTTCCCTTCCCACTTCCGAAGGTGCTTTGAGGTGAGTCTACCCTTCTCTTTGAGTCGGCGAAATGCATCACCAAAGACTCCTTTTGTATATTGGACATGTTCAGGTTCAACGTGGTAGAAAATGGGAATAATTTGAGCACATGTTTTAGATTTCATAAATGACAACTCTCACAAACACCATTTTGATTCGGCATAGTTCATTGAGAATATAGCTATATGAACCTTTTCACTCTTCATTACTTTTTCTAGTACACTCGGCACATGATCCCCCCATTCAAGCTCTTCTGAATAGAGAAAAGGCTTCACTCCCATCTTCATTTTTTTATAAATAGCTTTGGCCAATGTATGTTTGACATCAGGACCGCGGTGATTAATAAATACATCATAACTCCCAGAGATGTCCCTGTCACTACACATTCAACAACAAAGGAGAAAGAAGAAATACCACACTTCAAATATATCTATAAAAGAAATCTATAAGAATAAAAACTAGAAAGAGAAAATGCAAAGAAGGGCGTTGATAAAAAAATAGCAAGTGCTCGAGGTGGAGAGATTTTTTTTATTTTATATTTTATATTTTATTGAATTAGGTGGAGTGATTGCTACTTACTCTTCACTATGTGAAACTTTGTAGAGAGCTTTCTTCCACTTTTGTAGCATTTTTAAGGCGTTTTGGTCAATCTGAGCAACGTATAAGACTCCTACTACATCCGATAAATCCTTGATCGCGTTGTCCCAGTTCTGTCGTTGTTCCCTCAGCTTTTTTATGATGTGTGGAATAGGGCATCACAAAAAAAAGTATATGAAACTCAGAACATCAAATGGTTCCCTTTGACTAGCCTCTCTCTGCTCTCACTCTTCTTTCCAAGTGAAAGATATCCAGAATAGGTTTTCTCTTTGGAATTTCAGTCAGGTGAACCAGATAAGGCAAGGCATATAGATCCTGAGTCAGTTTCTGACATAGACCCACACTATCATTAGGCACATAAGAAGGGATCAAAAAACTCAGATATAGACAAGAAAATGATTCCACAACCGAATGTTTTCTCGTTGTTTCCTTTCTTTCTACAAAAGCCTTTCTCTTTCTTTCAATTATCGCCAGAAGAGCCTCTCCCACTTTTTCCATTACTACCAGAAAAGGCTCTTCTTCTTTTTCCATTATTGCTAGAAAAGGCTATTCTTCTTTTTCCATTCTTGCCTCATAAGCCTTATTCTCTTTACTTATTATTTCCAGAAAAGCGCCTCTCTTTTTTTCCATTATTGCCAGATAAGCCTCTTCCTCTTCCTATTTTTCCATTATTGACTCAAAAGCCCTTCTAAATGTTTCCTCACTCTCTTCTACATATCTTACAAGGCACTCCAGAAAATCCTTTAACTTCTTCACAAGTCTTAATTGATCCAGAAAATCCTTTCTTGCAGCTTCCACTCTTCTTTGAAAGTGATCCAGAAGAGTCTTCAGTCCGGAAAGGCCTTTCTCGTTATTCGCAGGCATTCTAGTTCTACCAGAAGTATACGTAGACGATGCAAATTCTTTCGCTGTCCAATCAAGAATTTTCTTCGGCAGCATGTCGTCGTCACTGCATTTATTCAACAACAAATTTGACATTGCATCAATAAACTTAGTCTATGTGCCTAAAAATTAGGCGATAAAACATGCAAAGAGAGCATTGAGAAGTAAACAATATAGTGCGTGAGGTGCAACAATTGGTACTTACTTTTTGTTATAAACAATGGGACCGATATTATGTGAAACACTGAAAAGTTCTTTCTTCCAATTTTGCAGCTTTTTTGAGGTGTATTTACCTTCTCTTTTGTATCAGTCAAATGCAGCATAATAGGCTCCTTTCAAATACCATGCATCTTCAGTCTTAACATGGTAGAAGATGGGAATTATTCTAATGTATTTTCTTCTCCCACTGGGGGTAGGGTATGTACGTCTCATTTGTAGCATAGTTAGGTGCCTCCCACAAGGAGTACCGGGTAGTCCCATATTGTTGTCACCATATGTAGACCAAAAAACATATGACTGGTATCTCATGGACTATAAAAGATCCTTTCCTTTCCTTTCTTCTGTGTATAAATGCCAACTCTTCCATACACTGGTTGGATTGTGCATGGTCCTTCAAAAATATGACAATATACAGCGAAGCACTGCTGATTGGTATTTGTTCTTCTTGAACCCCCACATGAAGCTCTTCTGAGCTCAGAGAAACCTCGAGTCCCATGGCTTTTAGCTCTTTACATATAGCTTCAGGGAGCTTTTCCACAGAAATTATGGATTCATGACCTGAAGTAGATTTAGATGGTGCAACTTCTTCAATGTAGGGGAGCTCTTTCGCATGACTAATATATACATCACAACGGAGCTCTTTCGGAGGCATTGACTATTCACTAGAAGTAGATTTAGATGCCATGAAATTAGATGGAAATAGATTTAAACTGAACACAACTAAGGGAAATGAAAAGGGACTTGTCCAAATAAAAAAGTTTTTTTGTTGTTGAGGTGAAGGGGGGTGAGCATATAAAGGAGGAAAAGGGGTAAGGAGTAAATTGTGCATTTGACAGCATGCATTTATAGAGGTAACCCTTCAGAATAAATGTAGAAGCATCACCGAGTCCGACTAAGAGTGCCTACGAAGGACACCAGAAGTTTCAATTTCTTTCAGAATTTGTCCCGTTTCGTTAGACTTTTCCTACTCATTTGGCCTTACTGTGAGTAGGAAAAAGGAGGAAGGGTGGGTGGGTAGTGACAATGATGAAAAGTGACAGAACGCATAAACTGCTAGCCCATGTTTGCATAGGAAAGAAATGCGGAAGTGTCACTGACTATGTATGTGATATAATTAAAGATTAATGAGTGACTTGTTGTGGGTGGCGAAAAGAGTGCAGAAGTACACACTTCCAACCAAAAAAAAAACAAGATGACTTACCTACTACTAATTATAGCGACCCTTGGGAGCAAGTTGCTCGGCACTGGCGATCTCGCGGTGAGAACCCAGAATACGCCTAAACACAATGCGGAAACTAAGAAATCTCCCAAGCATGAAACGACATAAATCACATTGGCACAGCGAAATGTGATGCGGGCTAAACCATAAAGAACTGCACTCCCAAGAAAATGAATAAGGAACACAAGAAATGGGTGGGGCTGAACCCCAAAAGAATAAATTATGCACAGATCAGAACCAGTTGTGTTGACAAACACTAAATTGTCCTGCAACTTACAATACAAGTGAGCTCCTAGCTCGAATACAAAAGACCCAGAGAAATGAGTTACTTCACCAAGGGAAGTCCTTGTGTAGTTCTACTAGTCACTGCTATGTTCTTCCTCAGCTCACTGCCAAGTCGCAAGTCCTCCAAGACTTCACACTTCTGCTGCTACACCAAAATTTAGACCCAACGATGTCCGTCGCTGCTCCTCCAATGCCGAATGTTGAATCCGAATACAAATATGAATGCCAAATGCCTCAACAAGCCTCACCTTGTAAAGGAATTTCCACCTTTTGGAATGGAATGAGCCGACCTCCATCGAGATATTGGTATGTGCAAGATCATGGGGGGCCAAACTATGTCCTTAAGTGGCAATGAAAAATTAGCAAAATCAGGGTTAGTCAACTTGATGTGAAAATTTGAACTAGCTATCAACTTAATATCAAAAATTTGTAAGAATAGAATCTGTAGGAAACTGAATGTAGTTTCTAAACTACTAGGCCTTTTCTGAAAAAAAAAGTTAATATGATTGGTGAAAAGTATAGATTTCAATGCAGTAGTACAAAAATTTCAGGAAAAAAATAAGAAGTAGGTGTATGTCTGACCACCTTAATCATAATCAAATGATAATATTTTT
>MU224212.1:226432-248520 GCA_018584345.1 Thuja plicata
CAAAACCCCATTTTTACCAAAAAAACTACATTTAACATGAAAATGAAAAAAATCAATCTAAAAATAACAAGAATTTACTTACCGGATAAGCAGTGGAGTCAAATTTGTTGTTGGAGAAATTAGGTACCCAAAAAAAATGTGTATATGATATTTTTAGCCATTTTGGAAACCTAAAGCGATGGGAGAAATGAGGAAATTGGCTCGCGGGTTTTTGATTTATGCCACAGGTTTCGGGTACCCAATTTTTTTGAGTACCCAAAAATATCAGGTACCCGATTAGGCTTGTGCTTTGGTGTCAGGTTTTCCTAGGTGTACTGACACCCAGGCCTACTAAAAAGTCAACAAGTGCTTTCATGCACTTTTGGACGAGTGCAAAGTGGATTTTTTTTACATCGCCACTTTTTGGGCCCCCATGATCTTGCACATACCCATATGCACCAATGGCTCAGATAAACTGCTCCTGGACCCATTCCATTGATCACACTACAAATGCCTCGAGCACACAAACATCAGCTCCATAACTTGCGCTAAGCCCCAATGCATAAGTCCGATCCGCAATCAACACAGATAGATGTTATAACCGCTTAGGTAAGTCGGCACCATTGTTGCCTCGAGATAACAAATGCTAGGGTGATCCGCTAGGGCACAATCTACTATGAAATCCTCATGTCATCCCCGCTACATCATCCAATGCAACCAAGTCAGCCTATTTGTGTAAAACTAGTTAGCACTCTAATTCTTTAGCCCAATGTCAGATCCAAACCCCAACATTACTAAACAAAACACCTTGCCGCACTCCTTTACTCCAAACTACCTCCAAAACCACATTGCCAAAGCAATGCAACCCATGGCCCCATGACATCCTCCCCCACTTAAACAAGAGTGTCACCCTTGACACTAGCACATCCGACCTCAATGTGCTGGGGGGTGACCTGGCTTGGTCACCTCCTCAAACAAGCTTCCTTTTCTGTCAAGTTTAGGAGTTGCAAAGTTCCCATATGCATCAATGGCTCCTCCTTTGACACTACAGTAAGCTTCACTCGGTTAGGACATTCCCTTGCAAAATGATTAGGCTGGAAACAAATGAAACAGGTCCTTCTTTTCTTCCCTTTCCTAGCTTGCACCGATTCATCTTAATCATCCCAAGACTTCTTCCCCTTGTCTTCATTCCACTGTGATCCATTTCATCGATCCTCCTTGGGATGATTCAGCTTGCATCCTTCATTCTAAGTCAACTTGGCAGCTCTGTCTCTGGTGTGATCCAACAAGCCATCTGCTATGCAGATCGCATCGCTCAAAGTCTGAACATTCTGCCACCTAATCTCCTCTTTGGCCCAGGACTGCAAGTTCTCCGTGAAAAGAAATAACTTCTCAAAGTTTCTTATCTTGGTGCATTCCAGATCTAAGACATGAAATGCATTGATGTACTCCCTCAAAGTTCTAGTATGCTTTAACTTTCCAAGGCGCTGTTAAACGAGCCATTCTGAGTTTCCCAGTTTGAATTGGGCATAAAGCACTACCTTCATCTCTTCCCAATTTCAAATCAGCTATGACTTCCCAGATCGCTCATCAACCACATGCATCATCCACCACAGTTTGACACTTCCCTTAAAGCACGCTGAGATCTTCTTAACCTTCCTTTCATCTAAAAGCTCCTGCACGGTGAACAACCATTCTTCAACATCCCAAATGAAGTTCTCCAGAATGGTGTCATCTCTTTCACCTTCATAAGATCCAATCTCTACCGAATCCTTTTGATCCAAAACTCCACTTTTCAACATGGCTTGATAAAGAGCCTGCCCTTCCTTCATAAGACAAATCTCCTCTTGAAGCAACCGTATCTCTCTCATCATTCATTCCTCAAAGTCAGTATCCTCCAATGCATCCAACCTCTCATCATGCAATTGTAGCCAGTCTCTATGCTTCATGGAGCCGCCTCTACTATGACTCACCTCGTGAGGGTGTTTTTGTTCATCATACTAACTGTCTGCATCTCCCATCGTGCCCAACTTATTTCAAGTCACCCTCGATCAACTCAATCAACTCGTTCCAAGACCTGATTTTATTTGTCTACCAACTATAGCTGAGATCCAAGGCTTGAACTTCTCTGATACCACCTGTAGCTACCCTTGGGAGCAAGTCACTTGGCACTGGTGATCTCATGGTGAGAACCTAGAATATGCCTAAACACAATGTGGAAGCTAAGAAATGTCCCAAGCATGAAACATATTAAATAACATTGGCATGGCGAAATGTGATGCGGGCTAAACCAGAAAGCACTGCAATCCCAAGAAAATGAACAAGGAACACAAGAAATGTGTGGGGCTGAACCCCAAATGAATAAATTATGCACAAATCAGAACCAGTTGTGTTGACAAACACTAAACTGTCCTGCAACTTACAATACAAGTGAGTTCCTAGCTCAAATACAAAAGACCCAGAGAAACGAGTTACTTCACCAAGGCAAGTCCTTGTGTAGTTCTTCTACTCACTGTTATGCTCCTCATCTTTCTGCCAAGTTGCAAGTCCTCCAAGACTTCACACTTCTACTGCTACACCAAACTTCAGACCCAACGTTGTCCGTTGCTGCTCCTCCAATAACGAATGTTGAATCTGAAGTCGAATCTGAATGCCAAATGCCTCTACAAGCCTCACCTTATAAAAGAATTTCCACCTCATGGAATGGAACGAGCCAACCTCCATCAAGATATGCACCAACGACTTGGATAAAACCGCTCCTGGCCCCATTCTGTTGATCACGCTACAAATGCCTCAAGCGCACAAACATCAGCTCCATAACTTACGCTAAGCCCCAATGCATAAGTCTGATCCGCAATCAATGTAGATAGACATTGTAACCACTCAGGTAAGTCGGCACCATTTCTTCCTCAAGATAACAAATGCCAGCGTGGTCCACTATGCAATCCTCATGTCATCCCTGCTACATCGTCCAATGCAACCAAGTCGGCCTGTTTGTGTAAAACTAGTCGGCACTCCAATTCTTTAGCCCAATGTCAGCTCCAAACCCCAACATTACTAAACAAAACACCTTGTTGCACTCCTTTACTCCAAACTACCTCCAAAACCACATTGCCAAAGCAATGCAACCTCTGGCCCTATGACACTAATTATGTCATATCTTGCTAGCAATCGCACCTGAGTGTGCAATGGTTACACCTTTCTTTTTAAGTTATTTGGATTTTGTTGTATGTTTTTTGTTGTCATTAATGGCTAATTGTATTTTAAATAAGTATAAATATTACATTTAAATCTAAAGTTGAATATTTTTGTTCTTCTTATTTTTGTTTCATATTGAAATGTGTTTTGTACATCATACTTTAGTAATGTGATGCCTCCTAAATCCTATTTTGCAAAGTATGTTATTGTTACAGCTTGTATGATTATATATGTATTTTTGTATTCCCTATTGCAATAATGTTGGAAAAGTTTGAAATCTAAAACATGGTCAATACATATTATATAGTATTGTTATGAAGACATTTTATGAAATTATAGATTTTAACACTTATAGGGAATAGATATATTAAAATCATTTTATCAAAAATATAATATATAATATTCTTGTACATGATTGGTAAAATAGACTTGGATATTTTGAACTCTATTGAATGTGTATATTATGTAATTTGTGCCAAATGTTGTAAACTTTGGATAGAGTTATATCTTACAATAGATGTCCTAAAACTAATTACATGTTAAGCGATATCCTTTATCAAACATTGAAAAACCATTCCAAAACTAATTACTTAAACAAAAATATACATTTGAAAAAAGGCATTCACTCACCCACACAAACAGTGATCAAGGAAAATAAAAATTATAAAAAATAATTCTTCCTATCTGTGATATTAGCATAAGATGTTTCTCAAGGGTTAGCTTGGTAAAATTTTGGTGTGTATATATATATATATATAAATTGATATATATTGTAGTAGAGGAGTTCAATCGATAGACTATTTATCAAATGCAACTATGCATCCACCTACAAGAATCCAAATGCAACTACAATAAAACATTTAATTGAAGAAGATTTATTATGTTTCGAAGGAGTGAAGATATCTAAAATAGTTTTGTCATGTTACAGTGGTAAAAATGTAAGGAATTGATCTATAGCATCTGCATAAAAGGAAAACACATAGGGGCAATGGTTCTACTAAGTTAGAATTCTTCTGGCAACAACAAATTCACAATCAATTATGCCAACCATAGATGGGTCAACCATGTGATTATATGCAAACCATAGATGTGTCATTGGATTCTTAAGAAGTTGAGCAAGTATGACAGTTAATCAAATTTAAGCTAGATGGAAGGGAATAAATCAAGTAGAGGTCATCAACATGTTTTGAATTTTTTTACTTACAAATTGTTGTTGAACGTTTTACTTATAAATTGTAATGGCTACCTATTAGGTCCACCTTTTGGTAGGATTTATACAATACAGTTAAGTATGCACTCTGTTAGGAGATTTGTGAAGGACTATTAGGTCCACCCTATTAAAGGATTTTGACTAATACCCCTATTAGGATGAATTAGTGAATGATATGCTATGCAACTATAATTTGCTGAATAAGATCCTTTGATGTAGTAATGATCACCTAGATGTGATAGATTAGTCTCTGTTATTCCTTTATATTGTTGCAGCCTTCTAATCAATCTGCTTCTTCATATTCACATCTATACATATATTCAATGTTGTTGTAATTTTGATCAATGATTTGGATAAACAAAGTGTCTCACATATATACCTATCCAAATCAATTACCTCTACAAGTCGGCTACAATCATATCAAATAGTTTCAAACAATATTCACCAAGTCAGCTCAATATTGATACTCGGGTCCAATAATCCACTCGGGTGATATACTGACACTCAGGCGACACAGTGAACTTGGCAACTCTGGCACTTAGTTTACACTGGGTACTCATTCCACATTGATCACTCTGAGATGGTATGCAACTTGGTTAACACTGGTGACTCGATAGACACTACTTGGAACTAATTTCTCGATTGACACTACAATAGCTTAGCTCGGTTAACATTGTAACCGTATAAATGACTAAGTGTTTTGGCACTAATTGAAAATATGTCTTTCCATAAGGTCTACAATCTTCCCCTTTGGCATTAGTGACAAAAACACTTATCATACCAAAAACTCTGATCATACAAAAAACTCTGATCAAACAAAATGATAAGTCAAAACTCCCCCTTACCATGTGCTTGGGTTCTAGCTCGGTTTTGACTACTGCTGTGCAACTGACTCTGTTTTTTATTTTTCAAAACTATTTTTGTAACTCTGCTATATATATCTTCCTCTACTCTGTACATGTATTTCCTCATATATATATATATATATATATATATATATATAAAATTTCTTGCCCCCTTGTTTTTGACACAAATGCCAAAAAATGCATATCTACGAGGTAATACCAAAATGTGAAAGGAAATCACTATGTACCTTCAAAATTTGAGACAAAGCCTTGTCCCAATTGTCTTGCAACACCTTCAGGATGTGCAACTCAATCTGAATTTCTACAGACAACTCCATCATATGCTCAACAACTAAAAAATTGTTATCATGGATGAGTGTCTTTGCGTGAGCAATATGTTTTTGCATGACATCCATATGAGGAATGAGGTGGCTTTGTATTGTTGATAGAGATGTTAGAATAAATGAGAGGGGGGGAGGGGGTGAATCAGTGGCCTAAAAAATTAATCCAATAATTCAGACAAAACTTTATACCACAAATATAAAACCTCTAGTTATCTTTAGTCCTACAAGATGTATGCCTTTATCAAATATATCAAAAATATATTGCTCGGTGGTTATACTATTTATCCTTTCCTTTCCCTTTACCGAATAGAAGTTTATCTTTTCTTAACCTTTACCAAAATACAGTAAATAACTTAGTTTTTACCGATCAATCCTATTTTAGTAATGTGTAAAGAAAAACATCAAAGCAATGAACCATATGCACATTTGACACATAGATTTTTAACCAGAAAACCCTGTTAAGGGAAAAACCACTTGGAACCGATAACCCAAATTTTTCACTTTTCTGAAGTGAGCTCGGTGAGGAGCCAACCCTGTTAAAGGTTACAAACACATTGTTAAGTGTGACCTTGCTAGAGGATTTAAAACTAACAGTTTATCACTTGACCTAGCATTAACTATGTTGTTAACATGAAAACCTTTTGATACTCCTTGGGATGTATCTCAAAATATTAAGGATGGTTAAATACCACTCTATTAAGAGATTTTATGAATCAATGGTTAAACTGAAACAATAGATGATCTGTTCATTAATACAACTTTGAATTGCAGATTTTCAGATATATTGTAAGTCTATAATACCTCTCTAATCAATGTTCTCTTCAATTCCTTTGCTCCACTTCTTTCTTCTCGATGAATGTTGTTGCTTCTCTGTTGCTCGATGTCGGGAGAATTATTTAGCTCTATTCTTCAGCTTGTATGATCAGGTCTACATGAAGACTTCTTTCTTCATCAAAATTATATTCAACGTTCCTCTCTTTCATTATGAATGACTTGTCTCTTTATATAGACATGATTTCACCATTCATTCTTCTTGTTTTCTTCATTGATCACTTCTTGATCTGTAAAGCTCACCATGCTTTCTTTAGTTTTATTCTGTAAATCTCTCCTTGTTTTATGGAATAAAACATGCTTTAATTCTCCTTATCTTTAGCCTTTAACTGATCGATAGAAATAAAGAAAACAATCAGTTAACTCTAAATATAGCTCCTGCCAACAAAGTTGTTTTATCATTTTCCTAGCTCTAGTTCTCATCGGTCAACACTTCAATTAAGCTTGGTGACTACTGCAGATAGCTCGGACATCAACTTTAGTTTTGTTAGGTGACAACAACACTTATCTTGGTAATGCTTGCTCGGGTATCACTTTATATCATGTAACTGATTGAATGTTTGAAGATGTTATGTTGATCACCGAAATGCAGAAGGATAATGCAAGACATTAAATCAGTTAATGGATTGTATTTTCATTGATTTCAACTTGATATAATATAATCGGTTATAATCAAAGTGTCAAAGACTTAAGAGAATCAGAGAGATAAATATCATTCTTTTTGTAATGCATAAAAGACAAGTATTCACAATGTGACTTCAAACACCGATGGTCAGTAGAACCCGACGTAAATATACACCAAAATTCAAGTCACAATGATGCCCAAGCAAGAACACCAACAAGCATTACCGACAAGCAGAATCACAAGCATACCTGACGACCAGAAACATAGTGTAAACCGACGAAGAAGCCCAAGGAGAAATGGAGTTTTGACCGAAGCTATCAAAGAGTTAAACACCAAAAATAACTGAAGTTCAGAAATGACAAAATATCTATCTGGAAAAGCTAAATATATACTTAACTGGTAGTTATCATTTTTTTCATCGAAAATATAAGCCAAAGGTAAGTAAATGATTTAAAGTTGTTTTGTCCAGTTGGCAAGAAGATATCTACGAGATGAAATATGAGTTTTGCTTTCAATCTAATTGGCTAAGATTATGGATCATGTCAAGATCAAGAAAATCAAGAAATTAACAATGGCGATTTCATGTCTATTTAAGAGACAAACTTGATTCATTACGAATCAAGCGGAGTGAATGAAAAAGAGGATGCTAAAGAGAAATTGATGAAGAGAAACTTCATACAGTGTTGATCAATCAAGCTAAGGAAAGAGCTAAATTTTTCTATGGACACCGAGAAACTGAGCACAACATCACTGAGTAGAATCAAAGTGGAGCAAAGGTATAAATAGAGTTATATTGTTCAGAATAGTTTTATGAGATTATAATAGATCTGAAAAATCTGCAAGTATAATTTGTATATGTGAACAAATCACACTGTTTCAGTTTAACCATTGATTCAGAAAGTCTCTTAACCAAGCAGGATTTAAAGATCCTTTCTATATTGAGATACATCCAAAGGAGTATCAAAAATATTGATCATGAAGATAGCATGAGATGCCAGATACCTATTGACAAGCCAAGTGAGTGTTTGATCAAAGAAGGTATCATAGAGATTCCCGATATAAAGTGACAGACTAAACTTTTAAATCCTCTAACAAGGTCACACCTAACAGTGTATTTGTAACTTTTAACAGGGTTGGCTCTTCACCGAGCTCACTTTAGAAGAGTGAAAGTTTTGTGTTACCGGTCCCAAGTGGTTTTTCCCTTAACAAGGTTTCCATGTTAAAAATCCATGTGTCAATGTTCTTATGAGTCATTACTTTAGTGTTTTTCATTACACATAACTTAATTGGATTGATTGGTATAATCTAGATAATTTACTATCTTTTGGTAAATTAATAGACTGATTTTTGGTAAACATACAGTAGAAGGTTTTACAAAGCATTTTGAGCAACAGTACTTTGATAATAGTAATTGGAGGCATTCATCTTACCAGATTGAAGATAACTAGAGGCTTAATATTGTGGGACTAAGTTTAAGGGTTGATTATTAGAATATTTTGAGGCTATGGATTCACCCTTCCTCTCAATTATTACTAAAAATTGGTATCAGAGCTTGTGTGCTTAGAAAGGGAGTTTAACAGATCAAGCAAAAGATCACAATATGAATAGACGAGATGTGCCCAAGTTGAATAAAGACAATTTTGCATCATGGAAAAGTAGAATAAGAATCCACCTATCAAGTATTGGAAATGATATTGTTCAATACTTAGATACTGAATATGTGCTGCCTACAGGACCTCATACTCTTGAGCAATTAAGAGTTAAGCATGAGCATAACTTCATGATGATAGAACTTGCATCACCACTCTCTAATGCTGAGTTTGAAGATGTCAAAACCTGCACCTCTGCAAAGAAAATGTGGGATAAGTTGAAGCTGGTACATGGAGGAGATGCCAATGTACTAAGAGCAAAGGCAGAAAGCCTAAGAGGGAGGTTTGATGACCTAAGGATGAAAGAAGGATAAAATATCACTCAGTATAGTTGTAGAATAAAAGAGGTAGTCAATGCTATCCAAGGGGTTGGAGGCACACTTGAAGAGGAGACAATGGTAAGTAAAATCTTAAGAACCTTACTGCCTGTATATGCTATTAGAGTTTCTGCTATTCAATAAATGAGAGAAGTTGCAAACAATATAGTTACTCTAGATAGTCTAATTGGTAGACTGATATCATTTGAGATGAACAACTTTGATAATAGTGTGTTACCATCTGTAGAATCTGCATTCAAATCATCTTTAAAGATAAGTAATTCAAGTCATAGAAATGCTATTAGAAATGATAGTGAAAGTGATAACGAAGAACAAGGACTTAATGATATTGAAGCACTAATGGCAAGAAGATTGTAGAGAGGCAAAGGTAAATACAAAGGTAAATTACCACTTGTATGTTTCAAATGTAAATAGGTTGGACACTTTGCTGCAAGATGTCCAAAGAGAAGAAAAGATGACAGATGAAATGATAGATCATATGAGAAGAAGTTTGATAGAGGTGATAATAGGGATTACCAAAGCAACCGAGAATCTAACAAGAGAGATACCTGAGACTAAAAAGACAAAGGGAAGAAAGCTTCTTACCTAGCTGAGAAAATAGCTGATGATAGTGACACCGAATCAGAAGAAGACATCGAGATGGTATTTTTAGCTGTGAAGGATGATTCAGATGAAAATGGGGAAAGGTATGTAGAAACTGCACTCATATCTAAAGTTAGTAAAAATTATGTCTAGATCATAGATAGTGGCTAAACTCACCACATGACCAGTGAAAAACAAAAGTTTGAGACTTTTGAATACTATAATGGTGGTTCAGTAAGAATGGGTAATGATACACCTTGTCCAATTGAAGGTAAAGGAGCCATAATGTTGAATAACCTGATAAAATGTGAAATTTCTTACTGGGTTAAAGGACTGAATTATAATTTGTTAAGTGTTTCGCAGTTGAACAATTCAGGTCACAGAGTAGCATTTGAAAATAAGAACGCAAAGATCTTCAATGAATTAGGAAGGTTGATTGGTACCGGTGAGAAGACAAAAGGTAACCTTTTCTATCTTGATGACACTAACACCACTTGTTTTATGGCTAGAAATGAAGACATATGGTTGTGTAACAAAAGATTATGTCATGTGAACTTTGACAACATGATAAAGATAAGCAACAAAAGGAATGTCAGAGGCTTATCAACAATGACTAAGCCTGAGAATATAATGTGCAAGAATCATCAAAAAGGTAAGATGACAAGGTCTAGTTTCAAGAGTAAAACTCATACATCTAATGCAATTCTAGAATTAGTCCATATAGATCTATGTGGACCTATGAGGGAAAAGAGATACTATGGAGATAGGTATTTTATTCTTTTTGTTGATGATTATTCTAGAATGATGGCAGTCACATTTTTAAAAGATAAAATAGAAGCATTCAAGATGTTTAAATGGTACAAAGCAATGGTAGAAAAATAAAGTGAAAATAAATTGAAATGTTTAAGGTCAAATAGAGGAGGGGAATTTACTTCAGAAGAATTCACTGACTATTGCAATGAGCTTGGAATTAAAAGACAGGTTTTTGCACCAAGAACACCACAACAAAATGGAATTGCTGAGAGAAGAAATAGATCAATTGTTGACTGTGCAAGAACATTGATGATTGAGAAAAGCATCACTCAAACATCTTGGAGGGAAGCTGTCAGTACTATTGTTTGCACATTAAACATAGTACAATTGAAGGACACAAAGAAGATATCCTATGATCTTTGGTATGGTTATACACCCAATGTAAGTTTCTTCAGAATCTTTGGTAGTCAATGTTATATTTTGAAGGATGATAGAAATGGAAAACTTGACTGCAAAAGTGAAGAAGGTATCTTCCTAGGGTATTCAACCAAAAGTAAGGCTTATAAATATCTTAACAAGTCATCTAAAAAAATCATTGAAAGTGCAAATGTGAAAATAGATGAATTTGCAGAAAAGAATGATAAGGAAAGAAAAAAGGAACCAGAGGACTACAATAGGTTTTCTTATATATAACCTAACACTCTACCCGAGAAATAGTGTGTCACTCCTAAGTATCAAATCAATGAAACCAAACATCAGGCCGCAAACACTAAAAATAAGAAAATCCTCAAAATGATGTTTTGAGCGATGGTGATTAGAATGAAGGTTAAGAAGCTTATCAGAATGATGAACATAGAGCTGAACTAAAACTTTCCAAGTATGTAAGAATAATTCATCCAGAGAATCAAATCATAGGAGACAAGAAGGCTGAAACAAGAACAAGAAGTAAGTAACTAAACACAAGATGTTTACTTTGTGATTTTGAGCCTAAATCTGTTTATAATGCACTTGAGAATGAAGAAAGGGTTAGTGCTATGAATGAACAAATAGAAAAAATAGAGAAGAACAATACATGGACACTAGTACCGAGACTAGATGACAAGAATGTCATCGGTACCAAATGGATATTCAGAAACAAGCTGAATGAGAATGGAGAAGTCACTAGAAACAAATCAAGATTAGTATGCAAGGGATATGCACAAGAAGAAGTTATTGATTATGGTGAAAACTTTGCACCCATTGCTAGACTAGAAGGAGTTAGAATCTTACTTGCTTATGTTGAATTTAAAGGATTCAAAGTATACTAGATGGATGTCAAATCTACATTCCTAAATGGAATACTTGAAGAAGAGGTATAAATTGAACAACCAGAAGGGTTTGTTGATCCAGACAAGAGAAAAATGATATGTAGACTACATAAATCCTTGTAAAGATTGAAAAAAGCACCTAGAGCCTGGTATGAAAGACTTCACTCCTATCTCATTAGCATAAAATTTGTTAAAACAAGTGAAAATAGCAATCTGTACTTAAAAGAAGATACTGATGGTAATATTCTGATTGCTGAAATTTTTGTTGATGATATCATTTTTGGGGGAAATGAATTGTTATGAAAATCCTTTGCTAATGAAATGAGAAAGAAATTTGAAATGTCTATGTTTGGGGAGATCAAATTTTTTCTTGGTCTACAAATTCTTCAACAAGATGCAGGCATTTATATCACTCAGTCCAAATACATCAAGGAAGTGATGAAGATATTCAAGATGGAAGATTCCAAACCAGTTGGAACACCTATGGCTACTAGATGCAAGCTAACAAAAGAAGACAAGACAAAATGAGGTAAACCAAATATTATATAGATCAATGATTGGCAAACTGATGTATGTTGTTCATACCAGACCAGATATTGCACATGCAGCGAGGATAGTTGCAAGATTCTCTGCTAATCCCAAAGAATCACATATGACTACTGTCAAAAGAATTATGAGATATCTAAAGAACACCGAGGACTATAGCTTATGGTACAAAAGAGAAGGAAAATTTGAACTACAAGTCTATATAGATGTTGATTGGGCTGGAAATATTGATGACCAAAAGAGCACAATTGGAGGAGCATTCTTCATGGGTGAAAAACTTGTCACATGGATAAGCAAGAAGCAAGGATGCATCTCTTAGCATACTGTAGAAGTAGAGTATGTGGCTGCTACTACAAATTGCTCCAATATTGCATGGATCAAAAAATTATTGGAAGGTATGAATATGAAGATTCCTGAACCAATAATTATCTACTGTGATAATACTAGTGCAATAAACATTTCTAATAATCCAGTCATGCATGTTAAGACTAAGCATATTTCTATCAAGTATCACTATCTAATAGAATAGGTGCAAGCAAAAGAAGTGACACTCAAATATGTTCAATCAAAGGAACAATTACTTGACATATTCACCAAGCCATTACCGAAGGATACTTTTGAGTACCAAAGACAAAGACTAGGGGTCCAACCCTTGTCTATCGGTCAGTAAGATGACTAAGAAGTTGCATCAGCCTATACCAAACTAAAAAATGATTCATGTTGATGCAAACATTGAGATGGAGAGCAAAAGATACATTTGTACACATCAAGGTACATATCTACACCGAACACCAGAGACATTGTAATGCTGATGAATAGGGAAATTCAAGGAATATATTATGTAAAGGGATGGAACATGATATAGATGATTATTTTTGTTTGGTATTGTTGTCAAAGGGAGAGATGATTCCATGATAATATAAAAGGGAGAGATTATCTAAGGGAGAGAAGTAACAAAGGGAGAGAGTTTAGACAAAGAGAAAGATTGTTGTCAAAGGAAAAAGAGATTATCAAGAAGATGAACAATCAAGGTAGAGCACATACCAGAAAAAATATATTAGATGATACATCTATTCAGAGAAAGGGATTGAAGATTGAAGACAACCACTCTGCAAGAAACAAATCTAAGCTATTTGGTCTTACCGAGAGGTAGACATTTGTAATAGTTACATTAGGAAAGCTTGATGAAATTGTATATTTAATATTGTATTAGTGATAGTATAGTATGATAATGTAGTATGTTTCTATCAATGCCAAAGGGAGAGATTGATGACATGTAACTGATTGAATGTTTGAATATGTTAAGTTGATCACCGAAATGCAGAAGGATAATGCATGACATTAAATCAATTAATGGATTGTATTGACATTGATGTCAACTTGATATAATCTAATCAGTTATAATCAAAGTGTCAAAGACTTCAGAGAATCAGAGAGATAAAGCTTATGTTTTTTGTAAAGCATAGAAGACAAGTATTCACAATGTGACTTCGAACACTGACGGTCAGTAGAACCCGATGGAAAGAGATCACCGACAGTCAAGTCACAGTGATTCCCAAGAAAGAACACCGATGACCATTACCAACGAACAAAATCACAAGCATACCCGACGGCCAAAAACATAGTGTAAACCGATGAAGAAGCCCGACAAGAACTGGAGTGTTGACCAAAGCTATCAAAGAGTTAAACACCAAAAATAACTGAAGTTGAGAAATGAAAAAATATCTAGCTAGCAGAGCTAAATATATACTTAACTGGTAGTTATCATTGTTTTCATCGACAAGATAAGCCAGAGATAAGTAAATGATTTAAAGTTGTTTTGTCTAGTTGGCAAGAAGATCTCTACGAGATAAAACATGAGTTTTGCTTCCAATCTAATTGGTTAAGATTGTGGATCACACCAAGATCAAGAAAATCAAGAAATTAACAACAGTGATATCATGTCTATTTAAGAGACAATTATGAATCAAGGGGAGAGAATGAAAAAGAGGACGCTAAAGAGAAACTGATGAAGAGAAACTTCATACAGTGTTGATCAATCAAGCTAAGGAAAGAGCTAAAGTTTTATGCAGACACTGAGAAAAAGAGAATAACATCACCGGGCATAATCAAAGTGGAGCAAAGGTATAAACAGAGTTATATTGATCAGAAGAGTTTTATGAGATTACAATAGATCTAAAAATCTGCAAGTATAAGTTGTATATGTGAATAGATCATAATGTTTCAATTTAACCATTAATTCAAAAAGTCTCTTAACCAAGTGGGATTTAAAGATCCTTTCTATATTGAGATACATCCAAAGGAGTATCAAAAAGTTTGATCATGAAGATAGCATGAGATGCCAGATACCTATTGACAAGCCAAGTGAGTGTTTGATCAAGGAAGGTAGCATAGAGATGCTTGATATCAAGTGACCGATTAAACTTTTAAATCCTCTAACAAGGTCACACCTAATAGTGTGTTTGTAACCTTTAACATGGTGGGCTCTTCACTGAGCTCACTTTAGAAGAGTGAAGAATTTGGGTTACCAGTCCCAAGTGGTTTTTCCCTTAACAGGGTTTCCACATTAAAAATCCATGTGTCAATGTGTTTATGAGTCATTACTTTAGTATTTTTCATTACACATAAATTAATTGGATTGATTGGTATACTCTAGATAATTTACTATCTTTTGGTAAATTAACAGACCCTTTTTTGGTAAACATACAGTAGAAGGTTTTACAAAGAATTTTGAGCAGTAGTAATTGGAGGCATTCATCTTACAGGACTGAAGATAACTAGAGGCTTAATATTGTGGTACTAAGTTTTAAGGTTGATTATTGGAATATTTTGATGCCACTGATTCACCCCCCCTCTCATTTATTACTAACATCACTTGCTTGGGTAACACTGTCCATCGGGTAACACTATAAACTTCTGTGCTCGGGGTTCACTATTTGTTGGGGTTTACTGTCACTCAGTGTACATGATTACCAACGAAAAAAACTTTGTCTCTTCAAATATTTAAGTGTTGTGACAATATGTGTATGATAAATCATACCATATTAAGTTAACATCAATGACAATACAATACATTAACTGATTTAATGTCTTGCATTTACTTTTTTTAGCTCGGTGATCATCAACTTTGTCATCTTCAAACATTCAATAAGTTATATTTCATCAAGGGATTCCCTTGTTCTTCCTTCTTCCCTCAGTAGCTCAGCCTACAGATCAGTAAGATACATGTTCTTAACAAAATTTGTTGAACTTGAACTGGGATCAAGTGCCAACTAGCTTGTACTTGCCTTCAAATCATTATCAATCTTTGTTAGCTTATCCTTTATTTCCATGGTAAAATTGGGCGTGTCACTAAACTTTACAAACAATGATACAACATTATTCACAGTGGTTTCTAGAGAGATAATAATAGTGGATAGCTTCACTTGATCTATTGCAATCTTACCTGCAACAATCTCTAAAACCTTATTCTCAAATTTTCTCTCAGCCTTCGACAGTAATTTCTCCTAACCACTTAGATCTTTGTTAAACTTGTGAACTATGTCAACAAGTTGGTCCATTATGGATTCTTTCAAATTTACCTCAATATCTAGTGCATCTAGGAATATACCTTTGATGTCCTCTAGAACTCTGTTCCTTCTCTTCTCATCTCAGAGCTTCTATTGTTTTGCTCTTTTCTTCCATAGCTCCCCAAGGATGTCCATCTGCTCAGCTGTCAGGATAGAAAGATCCCAATTAGGAATCAAAATGTCTTCCTCAAGGTCAAATTCATTAGTAATTATTTCCTTTTCTTTTCCCTTGAACTTGGGATTTGGTGAAGGAATTATTTCCTTACCTTCTCCATCATCATCTTTATCCTTAGTGTTCAGTTGAAGTAGGTCGTTAACTGTCATTGCACTATCTGTAGAATCAGTACCAAATGTTGAAATATTCACAGTGTTATGTTGTAGCTCGGTCTAGCTTGGCCCAGTAGTAGGTAGAGCCTGATGCTCAGTTCCTACTAGGCCCAATGTAGACATTGTGGTCTTTTCCTTGCTTGGAGATAAGATAATCTGACTAGGTGATTGGGGTAGGGATGCCATCACTGTCACTGCTATCTTCTTTGCATCAGATTCCTCAATGGTCTGAACCTCAGGTAGTTCTTCATCTTTAACCTGTACATAAGGTTTTGTACTTGGTTCCTCTTTCTGATCATCTTCCTTGTCTCCCTTGTTATCAAAAATGGACTTCCACAACCTAGTTGCGGTCTGCACAACATCCTTTATTTTTTTGCCCAAAATTTGAAAAGTTCTAAATATTGGTGTATGTCTACTCTCATACTTAGATATAGCATCTTTTACCTCCTTATAAGTCAATGTAGGCATGAATTGCTTCAAATTTTGTTTTCTGATATCCCTTTCAATCTAAATTGCATTGTTCTAGTGAATGGTGGTCGCCTTAAGAAGGTCTTTAGTCACTTGGATTTTCAATTCAGATGGATCATACTTCCATTTTTCCATCTTCTCTACTAATGCATCCTCAACCAACTTCTTCTCATCCTTGGTTCTCAAAGCATACCTAAGTGATTTGAGACTTGACATACCACTTCCTTCCTTAAATTGTTCAACCTTTTGCTCAAAGGTAAATGGTGGCTTCTTGAATGTAATTATTTCTTCCTCATCATCATCTTCTTTTTGCAATATCAGTTTTCTTCTAGATCTCATGGGTTTGTTTGTAGTGAAGTCAGGGGTAGAGACCTTTGGTGTTTTCTTGGGGGCTGGACTCTTCTTCTTTGGAGGATCTTCTTCTACCTCTTCCTCTTATTTTTCAGGTTCCTTTTCTTCTTCCTCTATGTCATCCCTTTTGCCTTCGGTGATAGATTCTTATGACTTGCCATATTTATTTTCAAAATTCTTAATTCTCTTTCTTCCCATCTTCAAGATTCTAGGAATCTCAATTTCTAATGATATTCTACCCTTAGATTCTTCATAAGTACCAAAATATGTCACTTTAGGATCAACAAGCTCATTGATAAGAGCCTCAATAATATATCTAGTCTCATCAATGTTAACCTCATATGCAAGAGGTTTCACCCATGCAACCCTGGGTTTGACTTCTTGGATGTGCACTCTATCACATTCAACTAGGAAACATATTTCTTCCTTATAGTCTTCTACCAATTGTTTGTAATTTTGAATCTATTTTGTATTTTCACTTTGAAAATTTCAAAGTAAGCATCAATGATGATTACAAAATTGTCTCCCAATTCTTCTATAAACTCATTGATCTGCTATACTATAGGTCTATCCTTCTTCCATACAACCATGTCTTTTGAAGGGAAACAAATTTGAACATAAAAGAATAAACAGACCAAGAGTGGACCGAACTTACATGGATTGGTCTTAGATGCCTGGATGCTCTCCATTTTTTTTCTTAGTTGAATGAGCTACAACTTGACGAGGTCGAATGAGAGATTATTTTTTACCACTTTGTATGCCAAGTCCACAACCTCACATGGAACACTATTTGGTCAGCTGGAACTATAAATCTTATGTGCAATTACATGAATTCTGAACTTTATCTCCATGTTAGTGACTCCATTCAACTTCATGCCTCTTACATCCTACTCAGCAAGAGTCTTCTTATCTAGATCATCTCAGGGTAGGGTTTTAGTCGCCTTAGTTTTATCAAGCATTAGGTACCCTGTCACTCGGTGTACCATCATCTTGGTGATTTTCATGGGTTTCTCCAACCAGAAATGCATGTCGTGAATACGACTCAGAATAAACCTAATCCACTTTATCTAAAAATTCTTCAACATATGCAAGATATGGGTTAAACCCTTGACTTCGAGGTGCTTGTGTTCCGGCTTCAGGTTTCCGTCCACACAAAGTGCCTCATATGCTTGATTCAACTCAAATGTGCCTAGTTGTTGAATGTTACAATGATAGAAAGTTTGAATGTCATGAATCAACAGTACCTTAGGAGGAATTTGGGAATGGGATCCCATTGGATCTATCTCCTCTGCAATCGTTGGATGAAGTTTGAACTTTGGCGCTTCACAGACTACATTCCTTACTAACATCTAGGATCCCTTCTTGATATTATTGTTGGATGAAGATGCATAACGCTCGATAGATTGATGAAAATTTGCTGCAACTAAAGATTTCAAACACAATTTCACTCTAAAATCGCTAAAAGCTCTTAATCTCTCTACAAACTGTAAAACTTGGTAAACAATAACCTTTCAATTTCACCATTTATGACAAATTTTCACCTTTAATTTGTCATTAAATGCTCTGTACACAGTAGTTTTCATAGCTTAGTTAGTTCTCCCAGGCTTACTCGACATGAACTGATCAGGGAAAAGCTCGACGAAAACTAATTTTGCATATTTGAAACCATATAACCCGGCTTAACTCAGTTAAGCCTGAGTAGCTCAGTTTTAACTAAGATCTTGACTCAGTTAGAACCATAATGTGTCCCTATGCATCAATATGAAAATTTGGACTTGATAGCATATTTGGAATTGATGTATGATGGCTTGTATGCACAGTTCCAGTTATCTCCTTACATCTTTATTCAGAGATGGTGGTTCCACCCAACTCACCATTTTGGGTGCCATTTGTTCCTTCATTGTTTTGGTCTAAATTATTAGGAGACTTCCTTACCCATTGCTGACTCATCTAAGTTTTGATTTCATAAATTTTTGCTTTGCCTTTCTCAAAACCAGTATCTACTTTTTCTCTATTCATACAATTCTTGCTTAGATAACCAAGTTGTTTACACACATAACATCTCTTAGTAGGACTCCTTTTTCTAAGATGAGTCTTTGTACAATTTGCACCAATGTTCCCATACTCTTCACAATGACAAAATCGGTTCCATGTGTTGTAATCCCAACCAAAAATTGCCTTAGCTAATTGTTCAGTAGGGTTCCATTTCTTAGTTCTGCACTCTGAAGATTTATGACCTTGTTTGTTACAATTGAAACATTTTCCGGCTATGAAAGACACTTCACATTAGAAATTAGCAAAAAATGATTCAAAAATAGCAAGTTACTTAACTTGCATCTTCTCAACAAATTGACATTGAAAATAGAAGGCAAATTATACACATAAACAAGACCTAACTTGCAGCTTGCATTGTCAATATTAGAAACATCTAATGCAACTGATTCAGTAAAAACGACACCGGATATGATTGCATCATCCTTTAAAGCATTTGAAGTTTCTCTATCATCATCCCAAATTGCAGTAACATTTAATGTTGCAATACCCACAGTCGCAGAAACATCTGTTGCTGGCATGGGAAAAGGAGATAACCAAGGGAATGGTATTGGAAACTCCCTCACAATTACAAGTATTATGATTCGCAAGGCCAATATAGTAGCAAGCATATAATGCCTCAGAGGTGAACCCATGTTAAAATTCCTACCAGCAAAATCCATTATGCTTCTAGCTGATATGGGTGCCTAGAAGAAGAGCGATCTTTTCCTAGATTTATCAGGTGGTTATTTTCATTAGCTAGATAGATCTAGTGTTCTTGACCAATATTTTTTTTTCTCTTTGGGAGGTGCGAAGGACCGTGTTCTCATCTGTACACGTAAAAGATGATCCCCATTGTGTAATATTTAAAGTTGCCTTTAACTTTTTTTCTTGTGCATTGTGTTGCATCCATGCATGGATGTCTGTTTTCGCACACCACTTGAAGAGATAACTGGGTTGTGTTGTTTCTGATTGTATTTACCTCCCGAGAGTTGTACTCATGATCACCATGAGAGGGTCAGGACCTTTTCAGGTTTTTTAGCCCACCGACAATTTCGTAATAGACTAATAATTTCTCGACTCTTGAAAAAAGAATAATTATCTCTTGTCGCCTAGTTTCAATTTAGCTTTGGGGTTTGGATTTTAACCTTTTCTTCTTTATCTTGAATGATGGAAGTGGTTTAATTTGTCGACAACTGGTTCAGTATGTCAGCCAACTGTAAGTTTTCCCAGCTTAGGTGAATTGGGGTTTCGATACATTGGTTGAATATTGAATCTTCTCATTTATTTTATTTTATTATTTTTATTTTTATTATATAATTAATTAAGCTGATAGGCTTTGTGTGGGATCTTTGCTTCCGGAAATGCATTATTAAATAATTTTCATGTGAGAGCCAATCAAAATTAACTAAATAGTAGCGTTGCAATAGCATCCATAAGACCGTCACTTTATTTCATGCCCTCAATAAATTGGCTAAGACTAAATGAATTAATTTAATTGATATCCAATGGACTTTGCAGATTGATTTACACAGTAAAATAATTGGAGATAGATAATCATATCCATAGAATTTCAGCTAGAAGACAAGCATAATTTAAGTAATGAAATTTAATTTGAAGTTTGCAATATTCTGATCAATTTGTAGTGTTGAATCAAACTTTAAGTATTCCCCTCAATATGGAGATTTGAGTGGTACATTTGGTCAACAATCGCTGGATTTTTCAATTGAAATCTCCAACCAACTTCCAATAAAAATTGAGGGTTTCGGTTTTGTCTACAAAGGTTTTTTTTTAATTTTTGAGAGCTCCATATTTTCAATAGTTGCGATCAAGCTTCTAAAATAATACTGTTGTTTTTCTGAATTCCTTTCATTTTGTTTTTCATTTAAATTTGTGGATTCTTCATTTTAAGAATTTTTATGTAATATAAATGTGATGATAACTTGTGAAGGATAGACTGACTTTGCTACTGTTCAACTTGAATTGATATATGTCTAAGAGCTCATATACGAATTTCAATTATTACATATGGTTTCATATTATTTAATCATAGTCTCTTTTTTTTGCATTTTTAGATTATTCTATTGTTGTATTTGACCATTTCTTTGTTTGTTTTAACTAATATTCTAAATTTTTATTTGTAAATCAAAAATCCTATCGACTCATCATTGCACATACAAAAATGTGCAACTGCTAGTGATAACATTATGATATCAATATCAATATAGTTAAATACCATGGTGGTCTTTGTTAAAATAAGAACAACATCCTTTTCGGCATGATTATTATGGACTTGAGGTTGTGTGCATATTTAGAAGGTATTATGAGTATTGGTTTACTCATGGACACTTTTTGATTTTGGTCAAATTTTTTACATTGAAGTTGGGGATATTGTAAAGCGGGGACATTATATGAGAAAAACCCTCTTTTTAAAAAAACTAGGGCACAAAAAATCTTGATGCACGAGATTATGGAAGCAATTGTAAGAAATCAGTTATGGGTGATATCAATGGATTAACAATAAATGCTCCTCTTCTTTGTACCAGATTGACGTATGTGGTAATGTCTTTTTAATACTTCTTTGTTTTTTAAGTTGCTAGATTATTATTTATGGATTAAGTTTTTGAAAAATGGATGAGAAAAACAACAACAAAGAAATTATAACATTTATATCTGAGCTGTCTGGATATACACACATAGAATGCATACAATTACTACGTGTATGCATCTATTTGTATTGTCAAATTTCTTGGCTCCACCATTGATGCCATGATCAAATCTGCAAGTCTTCAAGCAAAGAAATAGAAACATCATTTTCTATCTGTTCTATAACATATAGTGAAGACAGAAACATCACTTTTTAGCAAACTCTATAACATATAGTGAAGGTTGTGATAAGGTGTTTATATACCCGGCTGAATCTTTAGTTCATGTTTTTGAGGGTTTTGTTTTGCATATCCTTGTTTTCATTTCAACTATCATTCATATCTTGTTCAAAGTCTCTAATATGTGGATTGGTTTGGTCATTTAAAGAGTTTGTGGTTATATGATCAAGGTTATTTTTCAAAAACTTGGGTTTGGTGCTTAGTTTTGAAAAGATGCATAATGATAACATGTTTTCTTCTATTCTATTAA
>MU224212.1:271280-288284 GCA_018584345.1 Thuja plicata
AAAATGAAGGGAAGAAACCTTATGTTAGTGTAAATTGATACAGAGGTTGCCACTATTGTTTGTAATATGCATGCCTCCATTCACTTTAGTGAAGTCTTCAATGTGCATATCAGAGAAGTTAAAACAGAGATATGTGATGCGCATGGTGGATAATTTACATCATCGTCAGGTTGAGGGAAACATGGGTATCAACACAAAGATCATAATTAGATTTTGGATCTCTATTTTAGTGACAGCAAATTATATTGGCATCCATTGTAAATGTGTAGAAGAAAATTTAATGAAACTTTTGCAACCACAAATTTTCTAAGAGAAGAAAAAATGCCTCTACTCGTAGCTGCATAACTTTTGACTCAGAAATAATTTGGGAAATCACTTTGGTGGAGTTGGGTGACATTAAGATAGCTCCAAAATATCAAAAAATGAAGGAAATCCAATGGTGGAATAATTAGTTATGCCCCCCACACCGAGGCCTAATTTGACTGTCATAAATATTTTTAAATCCGCCAAACAACAAGAATTTTTATTGATGATTAATGTATTCATATGCCACTTGTCCAAATATCATTTGAAAATGTTAAATTGTATCCTTATAAACTTTTAAATCAATAGTTTATAAATATATAAAAATATAAATGAGATAATATCATGAGAGGAAAAAGAAAATAAAGATTAAAGAGGAAATGATTTTCAAGAATCAGTTACAGTAACTGAATAACTACCAATAAGATATTATTTATTGGGGAAAAGTTGATGAGATGGGGTTCTGATTTTTCTTTTTCTGCAGTATGTGTGCTCCAGCAAAGGAAAATTATTTCTTATCTGTAATTGGGGAAAGAGGGATGTAATTTAATGTTTTCAGTTATGGTTTATGGAGGAGTAAATAGATCTTTGAGTCTTTTACTGTGTATTGAGGAGGAAGGAGGAATATGTATCAGATCTTTGAGTTTGAATATATTTTTTTGATTGAGAGTGATCTGTGAGTCATTTTAGTCATCTTCTTATGCTGTCATATTTGTACTCATGAATGTTATTAAATCTGTGAGTTTATTCATTCATGTATCTGAAAACAAAATATCAAATCTCTCTCTCTCTTGCTCCTATAGTGGGAAGAATATGTGAATGGTCCGTGTGCCATGCATTTAGTTTTTCTTTTAAATTATTAAACCCACAATTGCATTCACACCATGTTGATGGGTGAATGTTTGTATGCCTTTATGTCTTCCGGTTAAAGACATAACCGATATTTTATTTTATTGTAAATCTTTCTAAGAGGGAGCTATACCTCTCAATTCAGAGGAAAGTTATCAATCCAATAATAACTTCTCCAACTGTTAGTAACGTTTGTAATTTCTTCTGGGTATTGTGAGTCAATTTGTTTTGGTATTTTTGAAGGGAAAATATGTTTACAGATTTTTGGCGACTCTGCTGGGGAATTCAGAATCAAAGATCAGTGCTTCTTTATTTCCTCATTTTTTTGAAATATCTCTGTGAGATTGACGACTTTGTGTTTAATTCAAAAATATTTTTGTGAAAGAAATCCAGCGTGTTATGGCTTTGATTGCAGCTCAACCACGGGGGGCACAAATTGGCCCTTTTGCATTGCCCTAATATTCAGTCCTACCTAAAAGATCAAGAGAATATCTCCCAAAGTTTGCTAGAGATAAAACCAAAGACCCAGATGATCATATTAAATCAGTTATTGTTGCATGTGGGATTCTTGGAGTGCAAGAAGATGATGTGTTTGTCTGATTATTTGGTGAAAGCCTTGTTGGAAATGCTATTGAATGGTTTCAGAATTTGCAAGATGGATGTATTACTAGCTGGGATGATTTAAAGGTAAAATTTCTTGAAAGATTTCAGCCTGTGGTCGATACTTATAAGTTATTGTTGAATCTCTTTCAAATTCAAATGAAAAGGGATGAATCTTTGAGAGATTTTGTTGATAGATTTAATAAGTGTGTTGGTAACATTCCTCAAGTCCGCCAGCCAAATGAAATAAATCAGTTATGTGTTTTAATTGTTGCATTACAAACTGAAAATAAATTTCTTTTAAAAAGAAAGAAGATTCAAAATTTGAGAGATGCACCAAAAGATGCTATTGAGGTAGATGATGATATGCTTTTAAGTGGGATGAAATACATAGAAGAAAGTGTCATGAAGGTCCCAAAATCTGAAATTTTTTTTCATGATCAAAATTTTAAACCCATAGAAAAGTTTCAGCAAAGGAGACTCATATTGAAGGTAGCAAAACCAACACCACCCATTTCTTCCCACCAAAATCTAACAGTCTTTAATAATGAAGATTTTCATCCATGTCTTATGGTTGAGAATATCTCTCATAATATTGCTGGAATCTATCATTTGCATGTTGAAGATGATGATGCTTATGGCTCAAAATCAGAAAAATTGATGGCATGTGTAGATGCATTTCCTATTGAGAGAAGATTGGATAGTGAAAGATCAAATGGTAGTCTTCCGGAAAAGTTTTCTTTTTAAGATTTTGAAGCCTTCACATTTGATACTTCTGCCACAGTTTCAGCAAGTGGTCTTGATCAAGAAAACATGGAGAAGCAACATGAGTCCAAAATTAATGTTGGTGAGAAAGTAGAGGGTATCCCACATCTCTATATAGAAGCGGATTATGAATCTTTTCAGTTTGACGGTAGACAGAATATTGAAGAGTTATCACAGCCCCAACCATTGGAGAATCTTGAGAATATTCAAGTAGAAATAGAGGAAAACTCATTCTCCTCTATTATGATACCACACACAAAATCTGAATTAGAAATATTCAAATTTGATTGTGAAGATGAGCTATTTGATAACAATCCCATGCTGGAGTCCTTTTTCTTTAATGATGATGTTGGTAATACATTTTTGGAGAGCAAATTTCTAGTATTGCAAAATTCAGATTTCAATGAGAAGTTTCTTGCAAGTCATCTTTAAAGCCTTGAGGAAGTGTAGCCAAAAGTATATGATGAGGAGTGGCTTTTTGGATCCAATATCTGGTTTAGAAAGATCTTACAATGCATTTGTATTGGATCTTGCCTCACAATGGTTGTATGTCATTCGTTGGGAATGATTATGTTTACATATCAACCACTTTTTCACACGGGCAGCTACTTCTCTCAACCGGTAAATGGCTTCACTTGAGAAACCACATGCATCTCTAAAGGTATGGGCTGCTTGTCCTACTTGTAAATAATTTTTGGTGTGTTGTTAGTTTTAGTTATCTTTTTCAGTTTCGTCTTGGTGTTGGTTTTGGCTTGTTGTTTTCCCAATTGCCCCTCCACCCATCTGCAAGCATCTCCCTGAACTATGTTTTTCCTGACTCTGTTACCCAATGGTTCTAGGCATTGTTCTTCATTACTAGAGATTCTAGTGTTATCTATCTTTTGTCAAAAGCAGTCCCCAATCAGAGCCAATGTTAGTCCAAGTCTTGTACTTGTCCTTTTTATGTGGTCCTTTGAGTCACCATTATGTTTCCTGATTATCTTAAGTTCCCTAAAATATTTCAAGTCCAGTTAATCACTAAGGTGTCAGTCCTGTAGTCCAGCCATGTTTTGAAAGGTGAAAGTTTATATATTAACAAATTGTTTGAACAGGCTTGAACACCCTTGAACAGCCTTGAACAGGTTTGAACTTGGTTCAAACTGGTTCAAGGTAGTTCGAGGTAGTTCATAAAATTTAAGAAATTTGGTAGGTACATAAAGATGGCGGTGATGATTTGTGTATCAAGGAATCACAGGAAATGTTGAAGTATCAGTTACAGAATTAAGGCATGTCAGTGCAGAAGAATTATTAAAATGATGAGCCCACGGTATGCCTAATTTTTAGAAATGCAAAAATGAAGGGAAGCAAACTTATGTTAGTGTAAATTGATACATAGGTTGCCACTATTGTTTGTAATATGCATGCCTCCATTCACTTTAGTGAAGTCTTCAATGTGCATATCAAAGAAGTTAAAACAGGGACATGTGATGCGCATGGTGGAAAATTTACTTCATCTTCATGTTGAGGGTAGCATGGGTATCAACATAGAGATCATAATTAGATTTTGGATCTCTATTTTAGTGACATCAAATTATATTGGCAGCCATTGTAACTGTGTAGAAGAAAATTTAATGAAACTTTTGCAACCACAAATTTTCTAAGAGCAGAAAACCTTCCTCTACTTAGAGCTGCATAACATTTGACTAAGACATAATTTGGGAAATCGCTTCGGTGGCGTTGGGAACCATTAAGATAGTTCCAACATATCCAAAAATGAAGGAAATCCAATGATGGAATAATTCATTATACCCCCCGCACCAAGGTCTAATTTGACTGTCATAGATATTTTTAAATCCGCTCAACAGCAAGAATTTTTATTGATGATTAATGTATTCATATGCCACTTGTCCAAATATCATTTGAAGATATTAAATTGTATCCTTATAAACTTTTAAATTAATAGTTTATAAAGATATCAAAATATAAATGAGAGAAGATCATGAGAGGAAAAAGAAAATAAAGATTAAAGAGGAAGTTATTTTTAAGAATCGGTTACAGTAACCCAATAACTACCAATAAGATATTATTTATTGCGGAAAAGTTGATGAGATGGGGTTTCGGTTTTTCTTTTTCTGCAGTCTATGTGCTCCAACAAAGGAAAATTATTTATTATCTGTAATTGGGGAAAGAGGGATGTAATGTAATGTTTTCAGTTATGGTTTATGGAGGAGTAAATAGATCTTTGAGTCTTTTACTGTGTATTGAGGATGAAGGAGGAATATGTATCAGATCTTTGAAATTGAATATATTTTTTTGATTGAGAGTGATCTATGAGTCATTTCAGTCATCTTCTTATGTTGTCATATTTGTACTCATGAATGTTATTAAATCTGTGAGTTTATTCATTCATGTATCTGAAAAGAAAATATCAAATCTCTCTCTCTCTCTCTTGCTCCTATAGTGGGAAGAATAAGTGAATGGTTTGTGTGGCATGCATTTAGTTTTTATTTTAAATTATTAAATCCACAATTGCATTCACACCATGCTGATGGGTGAATGTTTGTATGCCTTTGTGTCTTTCGGTTAAAGACATAACCGATATTTTATTTTATTGTAAATCTTTCTAAGAGGGAGATGTACCTCTCAATTTAGAGGAAAGTTATCAATCCAATGATAACTTCTCCAACTGTTAGTAACGTTTGTACTTTCTTCTGGGCATTGTGAGTTAGTTTGTGTTGGTATTTTTGAAGTGAAAATATATTTACTAACAACTAGAAATCATTTTATGATCTTCTTGCTTTATCATTTATGTAAGGATAAAATATTTTACCATGTTCATTTAACCCCTCCTTTATATCACTTTGTGTGGATCTCATAAATGTGTGGTCTTAACAATAAACATGGCTCCTTTGTCAAACTCACTTATTTGTTTTCAATTCACATTTACCAACCACCACTTCACATTTCTCTAATCCTTTCCATATGCATCCCATAAAATGTCTTTTAGTGCAGCTATGCCATAAGTATGGGTGTGCCCCATAAATAGAATTGCATCTACCATTTTTTCACACTAGCATGTTCATATCTAAATTTATCAATTTGATGCATAAGAAAACCTTTGAAGATATCACTAACTTGATATGTGAGCATGTTCTTCAAGTTGTTAATGTAATTGGGCTGGTCAAGTTGTTAATGAGAACCATTCATGATTAAGATTATTTTGGCTAACAACGTAATTATCATTTGTTATGAAGGGTGGTTGATTACTAATGAAATTTCATTAATGGTGGCTGGTTATTAATGTTGACATTAATGTTTTTGCAACTTTGCATTCTAACCAATTATGAACTTGAAAACCTTAATCACATTAAAATACAAAGTCCAAATTATGGTGGAGGAAAAATATTAGGAAAGATGATTTGGGAAGGAATGTGCAAATTGGTTGGCCTAATCTAGTGAGCATGATTTGTGTGTGTATTTGTAAATCTTTTATAACCTTGTAATATTTTATTATTTTTTATTATATACAAGATACTAATAATGCTTGTATGTTTACATTTTGTATATTTATAGCCTGAATAATTGCCTGTGAAGAAAGTCCACACCTGGCAATATGAACCCAAAAAAATAATAATGAGACAATTGCTAGATTGTGGTCTCAGTTCCAGAGAAAAGTTGATAAATATAATTGTCCATGCAAAAAGTGTAAGGGCTTAAAGAATCAAAGAGTTCTAATCACAACAGCCCAGAGTCATTGTAGGCAACATGGTCACGTTGAAGGGGCTATAATTTTTGTCGATTGGTGAATGTGGATTTCCAACTAGAGGAATATGGAGGTGTGAATATCCAAGCCGAGGATAACGCTCTCATAGAAAAAGATGATCCTATGGTAGAGAACACAATTGAAGATGATGGTATTGGCGTAGCTGATAATGTGCCAAAGGACAAGACTGAAGAAGATAGTATTGGCGTAGCTGATCAAGATGATCATGATGATGGTACTAGCACATTTGATAATGATGATGAAGATGGTCTTGATATGCCTATACATGAGAAGGCATACGAGCCCCTATACCAAGGCTCCCAAACAACTCTTCTCTCCGCTATAGTGTTGTTGGTGAACTTGAAGGTTATGAATGGTTTATCCAATGTAGCAATGTCATGTATGCTAAGGTATGCCATTTTTGTCATCTTCAATGTTATCATACCATTACAATTCATTATATTAAAAATTCATATTTTTTTTTGTAGGTTGATAGGTGAGTTTTTGTTACCACCATCAAACATTCTGCCTTGTTTGTACTGAGAATTATCTATCATTATGAATCAAATTGGAATGAAATATCAGACAATACATGCATGTCCCAATGATCACATTCTATATCATAAACAAGATGAATTTTCAACATAATGCCCTGATTTTCATATTAGTAGATATCATTCAGATCAAATAACAAAAAAGGTGCCTCACAAGGTTCTTCCGTATATTCCCATTATTCCACGTCTTCAATGATTATTCAGGTGCACTAGCTTGGCACAATTTATGGATTACCATGCACACAATAGAAGTCAAGATAACATTATGCGGATGCCTGCGGATAGTTCTGCATTTAAAGACATAGAAACAACATGGCCACACTTTAAAGAAGAACCTCATAAGCTTTCATTGGCAGCGGGCAGTGTCAATCCATTTGGAGATATGAGATCTGTTTACTTAGTGTGGCATATTTGTTTATTAACAATAAAATTCCTCCTTAGATGTCCATAAAGAGGGAGCACATAATGTTGTCAATGATTGTACCAGGTATTTTTTCATTTAATAGTTATCTAAATTAACTTATAAACACCACATCAAAATGGTGATAATAATTATGTAATATTTTTGTTCATTCAACTAGGTAAGTACCAAGTTAAAGATATGAACATGTATATTGAGCCGCTTATTGACGAGTTGTTGAAGTTATGGAATGGGGTCACTATGTATGACATCTCTAGACCAAAAGGACAAAGACAATTTCAATTCCATGCAATGCTTGTATGGACAATATATGATGCCCCTGGGCTAACTCATTTTTGCGGTATGTTATATATTGTTAAGGTCACATATTTTTGGTATGTTATAGTGCTTACACACTATTAATGTATATTTAAGTTGTGCATGATAATTGTACATGATCCAATTGTACGGTATCTTTTAGGTCTTCAGACAAAGAGTAAATTTGCATGTCCAGTTTGTGGTCCAAAGATAAAATCTCATCATTCAAGAAGTTTAGGAAAGCAGGTGTTCAATGATTTTAGGCACTTTCTTCACAATAATCATAAGTACCAAATTATTGAAAAACATCTTTTTAATGGGAAAGAAGAGACAACATCAAGGCCACGAAGAATGACATCACATCTATGGAAGTTGGTATACAATAGACTAAATCACAGAGGTAATTTCATTCCATCTGATGATTTTTGTTTGAAATTTATATTTTGAGATTGTTTTTTATTTACTAATGATGTAATTGATGCTCGTGAAGGTCATCAAGGCATCAATGACCAACTTCCTAGAGGAATAAAAATGTATCCTTGTCAATTTAGTAGGTTGTCGTACTACACGGATCTCCCAATCGTGCATTTGTTTGATGCTATGCATATTGGAAAGAATGTAACAGAGACACTATGGAAAATATTGGATGGAAGGTGTGACAAAGAAAAAATTGCCAAAATTTGTAATGACATTCATGAATCCAATCATGCACTGAAAAATTTCATTGAATCAAATAGAAATAGAGACCACATAAATAAGAGTGCCCTTCCTTGGTTATTAACTGAGCAGCAAAGTGATGCATTAAAAGAAGTCATAAAAAAAAAATTCCAACAGGATTTGCCACAAATATAAGCAGTCTTGTATCAAAGAAACATGATTTTGAGCCAGGGTTGAAAACACATGATTGGCATACCTTCGTCAAGGTAAGTCATGTTCTCTGTTTACAATATATTTGTAAAATTACATGTACTTTTTATTTTATTATTTTACAATATATTGAAAAAATCATTTTTTAATTATTGCAGTACGTCCTATCTCTATCCCTCCCACACCAGTTTGATAACAATTTTAAACAAGTTGTATATGATCTTGGAAAATACATGAGGTTAGAAGTGTTATTTCTTAGACTTGACATACAGATATTATATTTATGACTTGCTTTACGTTTTATGTAATTTATTGTATATATTTTTTTTTTCTAAAATCTTGTTTATATGTTCTTGCGAGTTGAACCTCTTTTAGGTGGTTATCATCTAAAGAAATTGATAAAAAAATATATAAAATATTAGAAGAGAAAAATTCCCCAGCTTATGTGTAAAATGCAAATGTGTCTACCTCCAAATTTTTTCAATGCTCAAGAACAATACCTCATACATCAAGTTAAGGAGATTGAATTGTGTGGACCTGTACAAACTAGGTCAATGTGGATGGTTAAGAGGCACTTAAAATTTATGAAGGACTTGATTCAACAAAGAGCACATCTTGAGAGTTCTATGGTGGAGGGCTATATGGTATACCAAACCATGGTGTACATTAGTGAATGTCTTCTCAAGTTTGCAGCAAATATCCATGTAGATCGCATTTGGGATCCCAACTCTATTAACAAGTTTGAAAGGGGGTACTTGATGAGGAAAGATAGATTGAGGAAAGTGAGAGGTAATTATACAATATTATTGCAGTTTATTACTTCTTATAAATCTTCAATATAAGTTGTTTCTAAGAGGTCTATTTGTTTTCTTTACAGTTGGTCGTGAGTGGGATACACTACATTTGTATATTGTAAACAATCTTGATTGAATGATAGTATGGATTCAACAATCTCAAGAAAATGGTCGCTCATTAACATGGGATGGTGTTGGATCATTGGTTAAAGAAACTCATCGTAATGAAGATCCAAATGTTACGCCAATGGTACTTGATCTAGCATATGGTTTAAGAGGTAGAAAGGTACGTATAAGTTTACTAACCATGACCCATAAGTTTAATATCAACTCACGAATCAATGCAAATAATATTGACATGTTTGAATAATTGCAGATCAAACACCACAAAGCTATGTACTACCATGGCCGTAAATTTTGAATAAAAAAGTTAGACAACACAAAGAAAACTTGTGATTCTGGGATAAGTGCAGTCTTCGAGGTCACTAATATTTCATCTAGAAATGATATGCATCCTCAATAATCTTAAAATCGATACTATGAAATTTTGGATGATATACTTGAGTGCAACTTTAATTCATTCAAATTAGTTCTATTTGTTGTCAAATGGTACAGGCTACAGTTGAATCAAAATGATCCTGATAGGACCATTATTAAACATGATAGTGGATTTATAATGATTACTACAAGGTCATTTGAGCCATTTGGAGATGACCCCTGTGTTCTTCCAAGCCAATGTGAGCCAGTATTTTACTTTGGCGTTCCACATAAACCAGGTTGGTCATTTGTTGTTAGACATGATCCAAGAGGAATGTCGGTAAAGTATAATGTGATGGAAGAAGAAGATACTGACGAATCAGAAGATGAAGTAAATGATGATCATGAATGACTGTTACACAATGAAGAAGAAGAAGAAGAAGAAGAAGAACATGATGATGATTCCGGTGATGCTGACGATGATGGTGATGATGATGACGATCATGATCATGGTTATGAAGATGGTGTTGATCAAGGCGATGATGGTCATGATGATGATGGTCATGATAATGGTGATGAAGATGATGATGATGATGGTGATGAAGATGGTGGTGGTGTTTGTCATGATGATGATGACAATGATGACAATGATGATGATGATCAAGGTGACAAGTACGATGATGATGATGATAATAGTCATGATGATGACATGGATGAAGAGGATGATGAATAACATGATCAATGAAATGTATGTCAAGGTATGATCAATGCAGTCATTTATGAGGTATTGATTTATCATAGAAATTTGTTTGACTTGTATGTTTTTATTATTAAGTTATTATGTGTTGAACTCTAATGTCATGGAGTATATTTTGCATCATGCAAATTTTGTCTTTTATGTAATTTGTAGCTTACATATCATGTAATTTTTGGCTAAATTAAGATAAATGATTTACATATGTACGAAAATTAATGCCTTTGACATGGATCGATAGGTATAATTTATTATTTTGTTTCCTTCTCTTTAGTCAGCAAAATATATAGATATTGAATGTATCACCAAATAGGTATTTGTCTTATTTTTCTTCCTCAAGTGAGAAAAATGCGGGAATAGAAGGCAAAAGTGAGACATCTAGTAGGTCTGAAATAGGGAGATCAACTAGAGGTCAAAAGATTAGAAGAAAAATCAATAAACGAATGCAATTTTTCCTAGCTGAGGGGGGGTCATGTTCTTATGATAATGAGACCAAAGGTGACAGGAAGGTTCCCTTAAGGTACATACATCTTCAAAAAGAATAGGTACCCAAGGAACTACCTCCAGTTAACATTGATTTTTATGTTAACAAAAGGATATATCACATAGCTCCATCTTTATTACATGGTTTGGGCTTATTTTCCATTTTTGGCATAAAGGTCAGTTATAATAAAGTTTTTGAATTGATGGAGTATGTAGGACCTTGTTATAACTACAATAATTGGATGCAGATTATGCAATATAAAAAAAGTATGCGTAGGTATGCATTGTTAGAAAATTATATACAATGCAAAGAAAATGATCAAACTAAAAGGCTCGCTATGTATATTGATGGAAGGCCAAAAGCAACAGGGAATATTGCAGGTTTTATAAAAATTTATCGACCTGTGTCAACTAATAAGTGGCAGAATCATATATTCGAGACACGCGAGGGAAATCTTGTATTTGTATGTGCGATAAAATCAATAAGTGTAGGGGAAAAGCTTTTGATAGATTACAATTTGAATTGTGTAGATACAAAAAAATTCCCTATCATGGGACTGGTAAGTATAACATTTAAACCAATTGCCTCCAATTAATATTGACTCCAATATACAATCTATTGTTTTATTAATAAATTTTTTTGGTAATTTTATTACTTTCATTTCACCGTTGATTGCTAAGAATAACTAATCTTTGTCACAGGGCGACATGGATCCACCACAAGACACAAGCGGAGATGTTCCTCACACACCTTCTTCATCAAAGGTAAACCTTAATTAGTGTAATTCTACAAATAATATAGAAACAAATGTCATATTATTATGTTCTTTTCTTTATGGCTTTGGAGTTATTTTGATATAATTTTACTGATATTGATGTCACAACTTGATACTTATTGATAGGTAAAAGCACAAATGACAGCAGATCAATTGTGATCTAAAATTGAGGTGACATTTTTAGATGACATCACATGTAGCGCTAACCCTATCTTCATGGCTACTCAGATTAAAAATAAATATAGTAAAGAAATTCTTAACCTTTTCATGGAACCAAACAAAACTGAGGAGGCGGAGGCACTCAAAGATGAATTGATACATAGAGTCAATTGTATGAATGTAAGCAGTAATTAATCTTAAGCAGTAATTAAAGTTCAATAGATGTTTACATTTTATACTATCTTATGGATCATGATCTAAAATATGATGTGTTCTTCTTACAGGATTTTTTGACACCTGTGAAACGTGGTCAATATGGTGAGGGTTGTAGCGCACAACCTTCATGTAAATAATCCTTAAACCTTAACCATTCATTTAACTTTTGTATGTTTTATTGACTCAACTTATGTTTGGGATGCTTCTAGTACCCCATTTAATCTTTATCCATTGTAAATGTCTTTGCTAACAATGTATTCTTCAACTCATGATGAAGTGTAGATGCCTCCTTCGATCAACAATCCAATATTGCCGACTACATTGTCTGCAACAAGGAGCTTGTAGACATCTTCCTCTATACCAACTACAAATGGTAAAACCTTATTTTTCTATATTTTTTTTATGTGCTAATCATGCATTGATTACTTTTCTTGTGTGAGTTTTATATACATGGACCTATTTTGTGTTGCTAGGAATAACAGTCCACAAGACAACTGAGAGGGGGGGTGAATCAGTTGTAATAGATATTAATAAACTTTAAACTTTATAAACCAAATCTACAAATGTAAATGATAACACACTAAATTACAACACCATAAAACAATATTTGTTGTCGAGGAAACCCTGTTAAAGGTAAAACCCTGGTGGGAATTAACACCCACAAATAATGTACTGAGAGTATAGTATCCCTATTAAAAGATATTAGCCCTGTTAGGGCTTGTTACAACATTACAGTACACAATCCTTGTTAGGGGATAGACCCTATTAGGAGTCATAAAATAGTAGGCTCACTACCAAGGCACACTTCCCAAAGAAGGTTAAAGCCACCCTCAAGGATTTACAATCCGAATCAAGTGTATAAAAAAAATACACATTCCAATGAACTGTCTGATAGCAATTGTCTTTGCTTGGTCAGTTCCAATGAAGTATCAACTCTGCTCAGTATCTAGCAGTCAACAAGCTTCGTAGCTTCCACACATATCTATTCTTCTTTTCTCTATATCACACTTCTCCTCAATAAATTATCATTCATATATACCCTCTTACAATAATTCATTAGGTCAATCGCTTAAGCTTTCCTAATACATAATTAACTAGGTCGGCTAATTAAGGATTTTCATCATACAAATAATTACATAGGCCCTTGCTAAGATACACATGACATATATAACAAGTACACAATATTTAAAATCCATCACATATACTTACAGATCTGCAATTCATGCTCACAATTAATTTCACACGCTACATGTCTGAAGTCGGCCAGGAAATAGGTCTTCTCCAGAATACACGCCATAGCTGAAATCATCAATATCCAATCCACAATCAAATTCAACCCATTACTCTACCATATTTCAGTTTTCCATTAGTAATCTCACAAGTTCTAAAACATCTTCGCCAAAAAGATATACCTCAAACACAGAGACCTGCTCTGTCTAGAATCATAGTCACAGTCCAGAAAACCAGTCTTCACTAAATCAACTGTAAAATCCATAGTATGTAACATAACTCCAAGTGACCTTAGGAATAAATTTAGAACACATCCTTCTGCATAAATCCAACTTTGATCATTCTGAATTGTCCGTACAGTGTTTGTACACTCCTTCCAGTTAAGTAGCTAGTATGTCTTCTCCATAGAAATATATGTTGACATCAGTGACAAAACATGAATATCAACAGTATGATCAGTAACCAAAACTAATATCATCCAACAATATCCCCCTTTGGCATTGATGGAAACATATGGGAAAATCCATATGTATCAACCCAAAAGTACTCTCTCTCAATACAATCTTCTCAATATCCTCAACACAAATCTCCCCAAAACAGTAGGGATTTTCACATAGATTTCTTCCCCCTTTGGTAGAAATGGAAAAGGGTGCCATAAATCACCTGTAGTCTTCTGTAAGATGTAGCTTTTGCAAATCTTCATGTCCAATCAGCTAGGTGCAAGATCACCCAAATGTACTCCATAGTATTCTCCTGCGATCACTCCCCCTAAGGAGTAGATCCATACATCAAGTCCAGAGAATGATATAGCTATGAGATCCATAGGAATGATGCATATCAACATCATTTAGTTTTCACTGGGAGGGGCCATCACCCCAAGCATGCCTCTGAGATATTCAAAAGCATCTTTTGACAAAGGTTTAGTAAATGTATCTGTTATCTGTTCCTTGGTGCTAATGTACTCTAGTTTAATCTCTCTATCTGCTACCTTCTCCCTCAAGAAATGATAGTTGATGGAAATATTTTTAGCCTTTGAATGCATTATAGGATTCTTTGACATATTCACTATGTTGGTGTTATCACAATGGATAATCATTGGTTCTTTGAAAATTATTCCAATGTCCTTCAGCATTTTTTCATCCAAACAACTTGTGTACAGTTTATTGCAGCATCAACATACTATGGCTCAGCAGTAGATTGAGCAATATAGTTCTTCTTCTTTCTCAACCAAGAAACCAACCTTTTCCCAAGGAAAAATGCACCACCACTTGTAATCTTCCTGTCATCCACATTACCTACCCAATCAGCATCAATAAAAGCATGTAGTGTAAAATCATCAGATTTTTCATACCATAATTCATATTCTACTGTTCCTTTCAAATATCTGAAAATTCTTTTCATAGTAGCCAAATTTGTCTCTTTAGGATCTGCCTGATATCTAGCCACAATTCCAACTGCATTGGTAAAATCTGGTCTAGTGTGTGTTAGATATTGTAGACCACCGATCATTGATCTATACTTAGTCTGCCCAACACTTTGAGTCTCATCATTTTTAGTTTGTTTGTTCCCTGTCACCATGGGTGTACCAATAGGTTTACAATCTTCCATTCCAAATTTCTTCAACATTTCCTTAAGATACTTGGTCTGAGATATAAATATGCCATTCTTACTCTGATTAATTTGCAAACCAAGAAATTTTTTTATCTCACCAATCATTGACATTTCAAACTCATTCTCCATTTCTTTAGAAAACTTCTTACTCATTTTATCATTTCCTCCAAAAATGATATCATCAACAAAAACTTATATAATTAAGATTCCATCTTAATCAGTTATCAAATACAAATTACTGTCTACATTACCTTTTATGAAACCAAGATGAAGTAGATTTTTATCCAGTCTTGCATATCATGCCCTTGGTGTTTGTTTCAGTCCATATAGTGCCTTCTTTAGTCTGCAAACTATGTTTTCATCATCTATCAAGGGAAAACCATCAGGTTTCTCAATGTACACTTATGCTTCTAGATCACCATTTAAGAATGTTACTTCACATCCATCTGATACACTTTAAATCCTTTATGTGTAGCATAACCAAGGAATAGTCTCACAACTTCCAATCTAGCAACAGGTGCAAACGTTTCTTCATAGTCTATGCCTTCTTGTTGTGAGTATCCTTTACATACCAATCTAGCCTTGTTTCTTACCATTGTGCCTTCCTCATCCATCTTGTTTCTAAAAACCCACTTAGTGCCAATCATGTTTTTGTTCTTAGGTCTTGGAACCAATTCCCAAGTATTTTTTTTCTTTATCTGTTCTATTTCTTCTTCCATGGCTTTAGTCCAATATTCATCTTTACATGCTTCATCAGTAGTCTTTTGTTCAACTTGAGAAATCAAACAGATCTCATCTCTAACTCTAGATCTAGTCATCATGCCTTTGCTTTCATAACCAATAATTTGATCTTCAAGATGGTTTATCTTGACATACCTTGGTGTCTTCAATGTCTTAGTAGATTCAGCTTGTTCTTCTTCTACAATTTCATTCTCAATCATCAAGGGTCCTTCAGGTTCAACAACAACTTCTCTTGTTTCTGTTATCTGACCACAATCATATATTCTTTCCTGAATTTGAAACTTTTCATCTATCCTCACATTGGCACTTTCAATCAATTTCCTCAGTCTCAAATTGAAACATTTATATGCTTTACTCTTAGTGGAATAACGAAGAAAGATTCCTTCATCACTTCTAGCATCAAACTTCCCTATCTCATCATCTCTCTTGATATAAAATTTACTACCAAATAATTTGAAATATTTTACAGTAGGTGCATGATCAAACCATTCATAGGGAGTTTTATTTGTACCTTCTATGATCTGAATTCTATTTAATGTGTACATAGCAGTACCAATTGCTTCTCTCCAATGAACATGTGACACATTTCCTTCTAGAAAAATAGTCCTTGTAGCATCTAATATGGTTATGTTTCTTCGCTCTGCTATCCCATTCTGTTGTGGAGTTCTAGGAGCTGAAGTCTGTCTATGTATTCCATTTTCTTCACAATATGTATTAAATAGTTTTGATGTAAACTCTCCTCCTCTGTCTGATCTCAAGCACTTCATCTTTAAACCAGATTCATTCTCAACTTTCTCTTTGAATAACTTAAACTTGTCAAATGCTTCAGATTTCTCTCTCAAATATGTAACCCACATCATTCTAGAAAAGTCATCAACAAAGAGTATAAAGCACCTTTCACCATAGTATGATCTTGTTCTTGTAGGACCACACAGATTTGTATGCACCAGATCCAACTTCCCTTTTGCTAAATAAGCTTTTCTCTTGAAAGTGCTTCTAGTTTGTTTCCCCATAACACATTCTCTGCACATAGTGTTAGATGGATTTACAATTTTAGGTAGATCTCTCATTGCTTTTGTCATACTTTCCTTCACAATATTATAAAAATTAACATGACAAAATCTTTTGTGCCATAACCAACTATCATCAACCTTTGCAATAAAACAAGAAGCTTCAAATGTGTTTAATTCAAATACATTACCTTTGGATTTAGTACCAGATGCTATCAAGTCTCCTATTTTACTCTTGATAGAACATTTTTCATTGATGAAGTTCAGTTGATAACCCTTGTCCACTAGTTTTCCAACACTCAACAAATTATGCTTGAGTCCATCAACAAGTAATACATTGTCAGTGTTAGTCTTT
>MU224212.1:308784-320716 GCA_018584345.1 Thuja plicata
TCCTAGGGGTCCTAATGCATGATAAGATGTACTAGGACCCTTTGGGACCCTCTTTTACCCTCAGGGACACATTGGAACACTTAAGTGTGTCCCAAGGGGTCCTATGACCTCTTGGGATACACTTGAATGTTCCAATGTTTCAAAAGGGGTCATGGGGTCTTCCTAGGGGTCCTAATATGTGTGAATGTGTACTAGGACCCCGGGTAAACATTGGAACACTCAAGTGTGTCCCAAGGGGTCCTATGAAAGTTCATTTGAAAAAAAAAATTATTTAAAAAAAAAAAAATTATTAAAAAAAAAATAAAAATTTATTAAAAAAATAAAATAAAATTGGGTACCTAAAAAAATCAAGTACCCAATTAGGCTTGTGCTTTGGTGGCAGGTTTGCCTAGGTTTACTGACACCTAGGCCTACTAAAAAGTCAACAAGCGCTTTCATGCACTTTTGCACGAGTGAAAAGTGGATTTTTTTCACATCGCCACTTTTTGGCCCCCCATGATCTTGCACATACCCTCATAAAATGTTTTCAAAAACATTTTAATAAGTTTTTAAAAAGAAATTTAAATAAAAATATTAAATTGGGAGCACAATTTTTTTGTCCACCTAATACATGTTGCAATGAGCCATCCTCTAACTAGAAACCAAGGGGGGCCAGTAGCTCCTATATTTTCTTGGCACATTAGTACAATTTGAGGACATCATGGTGATCATTTGCATCACATCCTTTGGTGGGATCATTATTAGTTTCCAAATTTGCATTGTTATATCATGGTGTATTCTCTTGCATGAGCTATGTTGTATATGCACTGATATAAAGCATCACCTTCATTGTACTTTGTCAGTGATGACAAATTTGATGTAATCTTACTATACTTAGTATATTAGAAAGTATCTTGTGAGACATGGTGCATGGCTTTAGAGGAGACTTATAATGTACCAATTTTCCATTAGCAGTGCATGGCTCTAGAGGAGACTTAGAATGTTAACACAATAGACCCGCAGGCATGAACCATTTTTTAGTGTGAACATGAGAGCTACACTTGAAAGGGGTTTTATGTTGTTTTGAATCCTTTGTTTTCAAGTGGATTTTATGATAGGATTAGATAGGTTTGCATATTGTTTAGGGTTTTTTGGTTACTCTAAACATGCTTTCCATGCCTTTTTATGGTCTTACAATTAGTGAACCCGACGTGAAAAAATGTTCTAACTGGCTGATTTTGTGATTTTCATTCATTTATAGGGTCCTGGACGAGATCTGCGCAGTTGGTTAGGTCTTACGCAGTTGGCACTCAGTTCTGCGCACTTGGTACCCAGAATTGTGCACTTGGTCACACTTATTGCGTATTTGGTCATCCTAACTACATTTTGATGGCTTAGGGCCATTACATTAGGATTTAGGAAGTAGTTCTGTATTTCATGCTTTCTGATTTCTATTCTAGAGCTTAAATGAACCCTAAATGGTGCAAATGAATCCTAATTTTGTTAATGAACCTCATATTTCAATTTGGGTACTTAAAATAAATCTCACATTCAAGTTTGGTGCTCCTAAAATGAATTTTATCTAGTTTAGGATTCCATGCAAGGCTAGTCAATCTATTTTCTTTCAATTTCATTCAAGTTCACAATCTAGCCTAAGTAGGGGTCCTAATTGATTCAATTGTGTCAAATCAATTTTTTTAAGTTGAAAAGGATCTTAAAATGAACATTCACAATTGATTTGGGAACCTAAAATAAACATTCAAATGGTTTAGGATTCATTGTAGATTTGCTTTGTTAAGCTATTTTAAAATTAGTCCAATCTGCACATAGCCTAATTAGGGGTTTCAAACTTTTCAAATCATTCATACCTAAAATGAACCCTAATTGCATGTTTTCTGAGTCCTAAATGCTTGATCCAGTCAAAGGTTTTCATTTTTGCAAGTTTTTTTAATCTATTTTTAGCCCCTGATGACAAGTTGTGTACTTGGTCAGGTTTTTTGGGTAGTTTGTTAGTTCTTGCACACTTGGTCACTTATCTTGCACTTTGTCCTCTGTCCTGCATAGTTGGTCCTTTGATTTGCGCATTTGATTTTTGTTCCTGCGTAGTTGGTAAAATGAGTGATTTTATAGCTATATTTTGAGTCTTTTCATTCCTAAATTGATTTCTGCACTTGATATGCATGATTTTTGTGTTACTAATGATTTATGTAGCATTTTGGAAATCATGGGATTAAGAATGAATGATAAACTACTAATGTATTTGATGCATGATGCTTGACGAAGACCTTGTGTGTCTTCTAAAACTTTCATGTATGCTTTTAGTAGTTAAAAAACACATCAGATTTGGTGCTTAAAAATCACTTTGCTTATGTATTTGAAGTGTCTTTTAGAATTGTAATCCCAAGAATTGTATGAACGTATCCTTTCCCCTCGCCTTTGTGGTTCTTGGGTGTAAGAGAAATCCATCCAAATCTTCTAGCGTGGCTACCTCCCGAGAGCTTTAGCATAACCTGTGAGAGGGATTGCCCACGTGGGAACAAGGTAAAGCCAGCCTCTTCTAACCTACTATAATCAAATACCTCTTCAAGTTTAATGTCTCTAAGGCCTAAGATCACTTGTGCCTAGTATTCGTGGGGCTGATGGTCTCAATGGTGCCTGCGCTACCACGTTGCCTTATATGATTCACAAGTTATCTTAGGAACAGATGCCCTGACTAAAAACCTCATGTTGTAGTGGCCTCATAAAACCTTCTATTTGTTGATGCAAGGGGAAACCCCAAAGACATCCCACACTTTTGCAGCTCTTAGTAGAGACCTTTAGGAATAACAATCCACCAACACAACTAAGAGGGGGGGGTGAATCAGTTGTGAGATATATTATTAAACATTAAAATTTATAACTTAAAACTTCAATTCAAATGATAACACAGTAGACACCAACAAAATAACACAATTCTTTTTTGTCGAGGAAACCATGTTAAAGGTTAAACCCCAGTGGGAATTAGCACCCACAAATAATGTACTAAGAGTATAGTATCCCTGTTAAAAGATTTAGCCCTGTTAGGAGCTTATTACAACATTATAGTACATAGTCCCTTTTAAAGGATAGATCATATTAGCAGTCAAGAGAAATAGTAGGCTCACTACCCAGGCACACTGCCCAAATAAGGTTAAAGCCACTCTCAAGGATTTACAATCCGAACAAGTGTATATAAGAAATATTTAATCTAGTCAACTTTCTGATAGCATCTGTCTTTGCTTGGTCAGTTCCAATGAAGTACTCTAATCACAAACTCTGCTCTACATCTAGTAGTCAATCAAGCTTCACAACTTTTGCACATCTCTATCTTTTCAATTATCTTCTCATCATCCATTACTCACATCTTTTCAAAGAGAAAAGATCTCTCATATATACCCTATTACGATAATTCATTAGGTCAGCCAATTAAGCTTTCCCAATATACAAATAATTATTTAACCCATTGCTAAGATACACACGGTACCTATAAAAGTATACATCAGATATAATCCAAGATCCGTAATCCACAATGCACATTACATCTTTGAAGTCGGCCCCAAATAGGTCTCCTCCAGAATACACAGCTTAGCTGACGTCACTAGCAATCACACGACTTACGATCAATAAAAAAATTCTTCAACATGCCTTTTGTCACCACTTAAGCTCACATATCCTGAATCATCATTCCCTGTAATATATACCTGAAACATGGAGACTCACTCTGTCAAGCATCATAGTAATAGTGTAGAAACCAATCTTCACTAAAACATCTGTAACAATACCAATATACAATATTGAGTCACGCAACCTTAGAAATAATATCACAACACATCCTTCTATATGTCATCATCTTCGCTCATTCTGATTCATCCATACAGTGTCTGTATACTTCTGTCAGTCATCATACAATAGTAATAATCAGTTTGTTCTCTCCACAGAAACATATGTTGACATCAATGACAAAACATGAATGCCAACAACATCAGTAGTACCCATTTCCAATATCATCTAATAATCTCCCCCAAAAGTACTCTCTCTCAATACAATCTTCTCAATATCCTCAACACAATTATCCCTGATAGCAGTAGTGATTTTCACATAGAATATCTTCCCCTTTGACAACAATGGAAAAGGGTGCCATAAGTCTTCTTTAATCTTTTGTAAGGTGTAGATTTTTTAAATCTTCATGTCTCCAACAACTAGGTGCAAAGTCATCCAAATGTGCTCTATAGTGTTCCTGCAATCACTCCCCCTGAGGAGTAGATCCATGCATCAAGTCTAGAAAATGATATAGCTCTGAAATCCATTGGAATGATGCATGCCTGCATCAATTAATTATCACAGGGAGGGGTTCTCACCCCAAGAATGCTTCTGAGATATTCAAAAACATCTTTTGGCAAAGGTTTTGTAAATGTATCTGCTATTTGTTCCTTTGTGCTAACATACTCCAGTCTAATCTCTTTCTTTGCTACCTTGTCTCTCAGAAAATGATACGTAATAGAAATTTATTTAGTCTTTGAATACATTACAAGATTCTTTGACATATTTACTATTCTAGTGTTATCACAATGGATAACCACTGGCTCTTCAAAAATTATTCCAATGTCCTTCTGTATTTGTTTCATCCAAACAGCTTGTGTACAATTTATAGTAGCAACAACATACTCGAATTCATCAGTAGAATGAGTAATACTTTCCTTCTTACTTAACAATGAAACCAACCTTTTTCCAAGGAAAAATGTTGAACCACTTGTACTCTTTCTATCATCCACACTACCTACCCAATCAACATCAGTATAAGCCTGTAGAATAAAGTCATCTGATTTTTCATACCATAATCCATACTCTATTGTTCCTTTCAAGTATCTGAAAATTCTTTTCATAGCAGCAAGGTGTGTCTCTTTAGGATCTTCTTGATATCTTGCCACAATTCCAACTGCATTGGAAATATATGGTCTAGTGTGAGTTAGATATTGTAGACCACCAATCATTGATCTGTATTCTATTTGAAAAACACTCTGAGTTTCATCATTATTAGTAAGTTTATAACCAGTCACCATTTGTGTTCCAACAGGTTTACAGTCTTCCATTCCAAACTTCTTCAACATTTTCTTAAGGTACTTGGTCTGAGATATAAAAATACCATTCTTATTCTGATTAATTTGCAAACCAAGAAATTTTTTTATCTCACCAATCATTGAAATTTCAAATTCATTTTCCATTTCTTTAGAGAACTCTTTACTCATTTTATCATTACCTCCAAAAATGATATCATCAACAAAAACTTATATGATTAAGATTACATCTTCACCAATTCTTAAATACAAATTATTGTGTGCATTACCTTTTCTGAAACCAAGATGAAGTAGATACTTGTCTAGTCTTTCATACCATGCTCTCGGTGCTTGTTTTAGTCCATACAATGCTTTCTTCAACTTATAAACCATGTCTTCATCTTCTATCAAAGGAAATCCATCAGGTTTCTCTATATATACTTCTTCTTCCAAATCTCCATTCAAGAATGCAGATTTCAAATCCATCTAATATACTTTGAAGTCTTTATGTGCATCATAAGCAAGTAATAATCTCACAACTTCCAACCTAGCAACAGGAGAAAATGTCTCTTCAAAGTATATGCCTTCTTGTTGTGAGTAGCCTTTACAAACCTGTCTAGCCTTATTTCTTACCATTGTTCCTTCCTCATCCATTTTGTTTCTGAAAACCCATTTTTTTCCTATCACATGTTTGTTTTTAGGTCTTGGAACCAATTCCCAAGTGTTGTTTTCTTTATCTGGTCTAGTTCTTCCTGCATAGATTTAATCCAAGGTTCATCTCTACATGCTTCATCAGTAGTTTTCGACTCAGCTTGAGAAATCAATCAAATTTCATCATAATCAACAACTTCATCATCAGAAACACCTTCACTGGCATAGTAACATTCCTTGTCTTTTGGATACTTTGAGTTGTAAAACTTAGGTTTATGTTTTGGAACCCTTGTAGGACATCGAGATGCAAAATGACCAATCTTTTTAAATGAAAAACATTTCAAAGGTAACTTGCCTTCAAATTTACCCTTACCTCTCTTTTCTCTTCTAGCAATCAGGGCAACCACTTCATCTAGCTTTTTTTCTTCTTCCTATATATGTTCCCATTTATCAGCATAGTCTCCAAGTTCTTCTCTCAAGTCACTATTGTTGGTGCTCACAATTTGAGATAAGGTCTTCTTGTTTCTATGCATAGTCACCTCGAATGCTAACTCAACTTTAGGTAGAGAATCTCCCAGTTCTGTGGCCTCAAAAGTAGTTAGCTTTCCAATCAACATCTCTCTATTGAAGTTGGGTGTCAAAGGTATAATCTCTTCAATAGGTTATACTTTGGTTCTGTATATAGGTGTTAGAGATCTGAGAATACTCACAATCACTTCTTCCTCACTGTAAGTACCTCCAGAGTTCCTGATGCCACTAACCACTTCAGTAATTCTTTGTGCATATGCTCTAATGTTCTCATAATCTTTCATTTTTAATGATCCCATCTTTATTTTCTAGTTTTGTAGCTTTGCCTATTTTGTAAACTTATCTCCTTCATACAATGCTTCCAATCTTGTCCAAATTTCATGTGTAGAATCTAATTCTTTTACTTCTATGAATTCACCTTTAGAAAGTATGTTGATCAGTGCTTCCATTGTGACCATGTTACATGAGAATAAATTCTTGTCATCTTCAGTAGCTTTATCCAGTTCATCCTTGGTCTTTATCTTTTCCTTTCTTTTTTTGATCATCCAGTAGTCAATTCGCAAACATATCAAATGTGTTCTCATCTTTTTCTTCCAACTGTCAAAGTTTTCAGCATCAGAATTTAGACTATCCTTCTTGTAGTAAGCAATCTTTAGGATCACCTCAAGTTGTTAATATTTCTCTCTAAGGACCAGTGACTCTAATAGTAATTGTTATGAATAACAGTCCACCAACACAACTGAGAGGGGGGGTGAGTCAGTTGTGAGAAACAGTAGATGCTAACACAATAACACAATCCTTTCTTGTTGAGGAAACCATGTTAAGGGTAAAACCCCAATGGGATTAGCACCCACAAATAATGTACTGAGAGTATAGTATCCCTGTTAAAATATTTAGCCCTGTTAGGATCTTATTAAAACATTACAGTACACATTCCCTGTTAAAGGATATACCCTGTTAGGAGTCAAGAGAAGTAGTAGGCTCACTGCCCAGGCACACTACCCAAAGAAGGTTAAAGTCACCCTCAAGGATTTAAAATTTGAACAAGTGTATATAAGAAATATACAATCTAGTCAACTGTCTGATAGAAACTATCTTTTCTTGGTCAGTTCCAATGAAGTACTCTAATCACAAACTTTGCTCTACATCCAGCAGTCAATCAAGCTTCGCAAATTTTTCACATCTCTATCTTTTCAATTACCTTCTCATCATCCATTGCTCACATCATTTCAAAGAGAAAATATCTCTTATATATATCCTATTACAATAATTAATTAGGTTGGCCAATTAAGCTTCACCAATATACAAATAATTGATTAGGTTGGCCAATTAAGCTTTCCCAATATACAAATAATTATTTAACCCCTTACTAAGATACACACAATACCTATAACAAGTATACATCAGATATAATCCAAGATCCATAATCCACAATCCACACTACATCTCTGAAGTCAGCCCCAAATAGGTCTCCTCTAGAATACACACCTCAGCTGACGTCACCAGCAATCACATGACTCTCGATCAATAACAAACATTCTTCAACATGCCTTCAGTCACCACTTAATCTCTCATATCCTGAATCATCATCGCCTATAAGAGATACCCAAAACATAGAGACTTGCTATATCAAGCATCACAATCACAGTCCAAAAACCAATCTTCACTAAAACTTCTGTAACAATACCAATATGCAATATTGAGTCACGCAACCTTAGAAATAAGATCACCACACATCCTTATACATATCATCATCTTCACTCATTCTAATTCATCTATATAGTGTTCATACACTTCTTTCAATCATCATATAATAGTAATAACCAGTCTGATCTTTCCACAAAAATATATGTTGATGTCAGTGACAAAACATGAATGCCAACAATATCAGTACTACCCATTTCTAATATCATCCAACACTTTCACAAATTTTAGTGAAGACAACGGTCCCTTGGGAGGTGGTGACCCTTGGGATTTGAAGCTTGGTGTGCCTAAGAAGTGAGTACACTGTAAGGAGGATCTTGTGCCTCCAAGATTCTAGGTTGTTTGCTATGAGTAGGCACGACATAACTTTTTTCAAGTGGGAATTGAGCAGATACTGTCCTAGCTAGCCTAACTCATTAGGTGATTGTTTTCACTTTTTGAAAACAACCATTCTATCTAATGTGTTTGTGTGGGTGCCTAAAGAATTTCAAGATAATTAAAGAACCTCACTCATAACATTTTTCAAAATCACTCCTAAACACTTTAATTTGTCACAAAAACCTTGTCTCAAACTTTTGGGTAAACATATGAAATCTCAAAACATACACCTTGGAGCCTTGTGGCATGCTTAGAATCATCACTATATATTAGTGATTGCACTCAGTCCTCATTTTTGCATCCCCATTTTGCATTCTCATATCAAAGTCTTTGCAATCTTGCATTATCCCTTGTCATTTTGCACCTTCGAATTCCTTGCATTTTTTGTCCTCATTAACCCCTCATTATAGTTGTATATTGCATCGCAAGTCCTCATATTGCATTCAGATCCTTTTAAAAACTTTGACAAAATCCCAAGAGAATCCAAATTTTAGAGTCTCTCCTTACGATATTGAAGATAGGATCTTGACTTGGTCCCTTTTTTTTCCTCTATCCAATTGTCGCCTTATCATTTGATCAAATTCCATCTTTTTCATGTTGGATTTGACCTAGTCCTTTTTTTATCCAATTACCCTTGTTCTTTTTATCCCTTTTAAGTCAAGATCCCTATTCAATTTCCTAAGGTTATACTCTTAGGTTTGTATTTTTTCCAAAAGTTTTCAAAGTAAAAAATCCATAAAACACAGTTTGCATAAGTCATAGGTTGCTTTTCATAAATCATTCCAATTCCAAACTTGCATTTTCATAAGTCCTTGCATACCTTAAGTTACATTTTCATTTAAAAATCTTCTCAAAAAAATCTTGCACTTGCATATAGTCGTCATGTCGGTCTTCACAAGGTCTCAAGCATCCAAAAGGAAACAAGGTCCTTATCACCCTATGTTTACAACACAACAAGAATCACAACCACCTCTTTCTAAAAATGTTTCAATTCTCCAATTCTGATGGAGGTTATAATACTTGGGCTGCAACACAAGGATGAATTATTTTTTCTATCTAAATTCCTGTCATAAATGTATGGTTTCAAATTTTAAGAGACATCGATACTAATTTACTAAAAAAAACTAACTAAAGTTTCAATGAAAAATTTGCTAGAATTCAGAAATACTTGAAAAGAAACAATGTTAGAATAAAATGGCAGGATGAATAAATAATAGTCGGGAGCACACGGGCAACGGTGGAAGTTTGTGTAAGTGTTGGGGTTATTGGTTCCCCCTACTCCAACAATGGTGAGGGTAGGTTTTTCAATGAAGACCCGATAGGTGTTTTTGGTGGCATGTTTTCCTGTGTCTCTATTTCTAATGAAGGCTCCTCTGGCTCATCTAGTATGAATTATTTCTCTCTAGTGGATCTTGACTGGCCTAAGTCCTCATTTTCTCACAGTTCTATTGGGACCTACACTATTTTTTTGGGTGTGCAGAGTTGTTGATCATGCGGTTACCTTGATTCAAGGTTTTGTTGAGGGGATTCTCGAGAGTTTTGTTGTGGCAATTTTAGTTGTTAACTCCTCTTTTCTTGAGGTTATTTCTAAAGATTTGGAGGCTGAGTGGGAACCTTCTTGGAGTAAGAAGGTTCTTGTTTTAGTGGAAGAATATATTTTCCCCTTCATCTACTCCTGGTTTCTCCCCCTTTGATGGGGTTGATGTGTTTTATGTGAAGGATGAGCTTCTTTTGGATATCTTATTGGAAGCTTGATTGAAGAAAAATAGGGCTTTGAGTTTAGATCTGGAAGTCTCTGATGGTGGTAAGTTTTTGGTATTGAAATAAGGGTTTCTCTCACCTTGTTTGGGAGGTACTTCCTCCTAATCAAATCATAGTTCTATGGATAGGTCTAAACCCTTCCCTTCTTCTATGGAAGAAAATGGTTCTTTTTCTAAGTTAGTGAAGGATGAGGTTGTTCATTGTCCTTCTTATACTCTTGATTTTTTTTCCTGAGAATGCTTTGAAGAATAGTATGTGGGTTGATTCCGGGGTTGTCTCTTCTTTGTAAAATCCACCCCTTGACCACCACAATTTTTTTAATAACATCAATCATTAACTTAATCAATCAAGAATCTTCCACTTAATTTAGAAGTGAAAAGTTTGAAACTCCTTTGTTCACCATAGTAGAAACAAATCAATATCACAATGTACAGTTACACTTGATAGTGTTATACTTCCATAACTAGGATCATCCCTAGGCCCTGCCTACCTATCCTCTCATGGAAATTTTGTGGCTTCGTAGTTCGCATTTAGAGGGATTTTACTCTCTCCTCTTCATGAGATCAACGATCTGTGTTTAAACCATGACAATTAATTAAGTGTGATCTATTAACATGGTACTATCACAATGAAAGATATACATTGCCATTAGGTATTGGATCCATATCCATCATTAATAATCATTATGTGTACCTATGTACACATACACACATATGTCATATCACAAATCACACACATGATTATCTTGAACATATGCCACATATACACAAAGCACTACTGGCTCACACATATGATTGGTACACAAGATGGTTAGCTTTTCCATATATCACATATACAATGAGTAGATCCATCATAAATTACAAGATGATAGTGATTGGCTCATATATGAATCAAAAAGGCAATAATAACTGGCTCATATAAGCATCACAAATAACATAGAGACTAGCTCATACATGAATTATAAAGATAATAATTATTGGCTCATATATCATCACAAATAACATAGTGACTGACTTATACATAATGAATAACCCTCCCCTGTCCATAGTGCATCCTAGAGTGAGAGACTGTTGGTGCATTTTGCACTATACCATGGGTTGCATTCCTTTCCCTGGTCTTTTGCACTAGCAAATACTTGGTAAGATTACTTGGTGCATCTCATACCACACCAAGGATTTGTTCTCAACCCAACAGGGTCAATTATACCATCAAACAATTCGGAAGAGGATTCAATGCATCCCATTTCACAAGTAGTGAACCAACCTAGCCTAGTGGACCTTAGTGATATTGTCAGCTGGGTGATCCCACAATAGTGGGTTACACTTTTCAGGAGGAAGGATTTCACCCCGAAAAGTGTGGCCCACGAAAAAACACTTCTTACTTTAGATCAGAATAGGAAAATACTTTCAATCGAAAGTGAGTAACTTATGATCTAAAGTACCAAAAATGGGTTCTTTCGATCGTAAGTTACTTTCGATCAAAAGTACTTTTTTACTTTCGATCGAAAGTAGTTAAGTACTTTTGATCGAAAGTACTTACCTACTTTCGATCGAAAGTAGGTTAGGTCTATTTTTGGTGGTATATACAACCGGCCGAAATAGTGAAAATCATTGTTTCAGCTGGGTTGAAACTCTGTGGGGCTTCTGAAATATCAAGCATCGTCAATAGTTTTTTCACATTTTTATTTGCATTTTTAATAGTTTTTTATTATATACTGTTTGTATATATAATGTATATTGTTTTTTATATACATTGTTTGTATATGTGTATATATGCATATATATGTGTATATATGAATGTATGTGTATATATGCATGTATATATATGTATATATGCATATATGTGTGTGTGTATATACA
>MU224212.1:357502-369077 GCA_018584345.1 Thuja plicata
AATTAGGTGCTCACTTTATAGTTCATACATTAGGATACTTATAGTTAAGAGAACTATAATCCCCATGTTGCTATATAAAGCCTCTATTCCAAAACATGAAGTAGATTATCCAACCATATCCTACATTTCTATATTTATTTATAGATGCATCCATAAATTGTCAAAGGCTTTTGTATTCCTAAATATGAATCTACCTTGGTACCTTCTTGGTGTCTCTTGTGCCCCCTATACTTGGTAACTATGATGAAATTTCAATGAGGTTGTTTTTCCCTCACCACATAAACAATTTAGTTTTATTGTAATAATTCCTATTTACTTAGTAAATTAATAAGTTTAAGTGGAAATGATTAGTTTAGCTATGGGCTCTATTTTAGATAGAGTACTACAAGCATGTGCGATAAGTGGAACCTAAAAACCATTTCCTTGTACCTTTTTATAATAAGATTCTTAATAGTGGTTCCATGTTCTAAGGCACTTGTATTATCAATAAGAAATCATCATACCAAATTGTTGTACCCTTTAATGCCCTTTTGTTCTTTTTCAATTATTATGTCCCTTTCAGTTTATAAGAACAAATGCAAATGATTAAATTAAACAATAAACTGATTAAATTAAACCATAAACTTGTAATTAAATATGTTAAGTTGTAATGACCAATACAAATAGAAAACATTTAACAACTAATTTTAAGTCAGAAGACTCTTATCTTTCCACATTATGTACCTATAAATTCATATATCAGTATAACTTCTACTTCTTTTTACATTTATGAGCATATAATGTTGTTTTTAGATAATGAACAAATAATTTATCTTAGTGCAACAAGATTGGGATTATCATACCTTGTAGCTCCATCATAATCCATGTATGTTGCCTCCAAATCTGCTCTTATTGGCCTGTAACTTATAACTGAATAGACTACAAGCTCCTTCCTCCTCATTTCCATACTAACTGCACACCATGCATTATCACAAAAAATGTCCCCTTTCATTGTACTCAAGGAGAGTACTAGTATCAGTTGTGGGATTTTGATTTAGAGTTGTCAATTGTATTTGCTTGACAGATCACCTCAAGGAGATGTAATCTCATGGAACATAGTAGTTGCAGGGTATACAAAAAATGGGTTTGTTAAAGACACTATAGAATATTTCAAGAAAATGCAACTGATAGGCATAAAACCAATTTATTTTCCAAGGTCCTCCATGTGTGTGCCAAAATAGGAGGTTTCAAACAAGGCATGGGCATCCATGAAAGCATACTGGACAGAAGTTTTTTGTCAAATTTTGCAGTTGTAGGTGCACTCATAGACATGTATGCAAAATGTGGAAGCATAGACTAGGAATGATAGTATCCCCAAGAGAAACTACATGTCAAGGATTGCAATGATTGTAGGATTTGCAAAAGAATGGATTTTTTAAAAATGTTTTAAAAACTTTCAAGCAAATGCAAAAGGTAGGCATAAGTCCAAACCCTTTTCCACTGTCCCCCTAGCCTGTGCCATAATGGGAGACATGAAATAAGGTATGGACACGCATAGTGCATTATAGTAGGGAGATTTCTGTCAAATATTATTATTAGAAATACTTTGGTATACATGCAGGGAAATGTGAAATGATGAACATTGCACTTGAATTCTTTGTTTGAACACCTCAACCTCTAATCTCCACCACACAACAATAGCCAACTCCATCTCTACAAATTCCTCTATGCTTGGAGGGACTTCTCTATTCTCTGTTCTTTTCACTAATCCTCCTCCATTTGGTTTTTAACGGTTATGGAAACCCATGGTTTTCCTTTTTATCCGCTCCCCCCAAATCAGTAAAAAACTCTCTTTTTCAAACAAATCTTTTTTTTCTTCCACACAAGTTGGCAGATCTTTGTTGTCCATAGACAGGGAGGCCATGCTTGTGACCACTCCCACCTTACCTGCACTATTCCTAGTTAATTCTTGGTTTGTACTTCTCTTTTTTCTAAATTCATTTTGCCCTGCCTGTACAGTCCAACATGGACATGGCTGGCAGGGATGTGACATTCTCTTCGCAAAGATGAGTGCAATATTGCTGGCCTTAGAGCAAGATTCTAATTTTGAAGATGGAGGGATGATGGCTTCTTACCTTCCTACTGTTCTTATTGTTCCTTGCCAAAGAGTTCAAAGGAACCCTATGTTATGGTAACTGAAGTGACTAGTATGAATGCTCTATCCCTTCGGTATTCTTTCAGACAGATTTCTAGTTCTAGTTTCAGTGAGCCTTTTGAGGTAATTAAGGAAAAATTGGATTTATTATTTGTGATTCTCATTTGGATGAGTTGGTGACTTGGTTGAGGAATTCTCCTTGGTCGAGGAATTCTCCAAGAGAGAGATTTTGTGGTAATTACCCCAATATCCATATTGTGCTTTAGATGGATCCTTCAGATATGGAAGCTTGGTGGATATGTTGAGGTATCTAAAATGTTGAATAATTTATTTATTTTTTTCTTTTGCTGTGTGGAGGATTGTTTTTGAGTTCTACATGATAGAACTTGGTTTTTGGGCATGAATGGTCTTTGTATTCAAAATTGGTATCCTGGTTTCAACCTTTTGAAAGAAACACTCAAGTTTCCTGTCTAGGTTCATTTGCTAAGGATGCCTTTGGAATTTTGGAATGAAAACACTTTTATTATTATTGCCTACTATATTGAGCAATATTGTGCTAAGGATAAGGTCCTAAAACTCATGAAGCGATTGCTTTTTTCTAGATTTTGTGTTTATATGGAGAAAAATCATGCACTCCCTACTCGTATTAACATAACCTTTTAAATTTGTAAGTAGTTGCAGCATATTGAGTTTGAGAACCCTCTAACTATTTGATTTTCTTATGGTAAAGTGGGACATGCCTCCACCAATTTCTTGAAAAATATGAAACAACCCTTTGTTTATTCGGAAAATCAAGGATCAAATCACTGTCTTTGTGGAGTCTTCTTTTCTTTTTATTAAGGAGGTTCAGGAAGAAGATATTAAAAGGAAATCCTCTATGAACTTTTCTATGAAGGAGTTTATTAAGGAGGTTCAGGAAGAAGATATTAAAAGGAAATCCTCTATGACCTTTTCTAGGAAGGAGTTGGTGGAAGGTCCTGCCAATGATTTCATGATGCCTTTCTCTCAACAATTTAGACTCAGGGATAAGGACACTAGTTGAGAGTAAAAGAAAATCTCCTTGCAACATTTATTCAAACCACCATGACCTTGTCTTTGCATGGGGCTGCTATAATTTTTTGGTTTTGCCTTGTTTCTAGTTGTCTAGCTGTTATTTTGTTACTACTATTTGGTGTGTTGGTGGACTGACTGCCTCATCTTTTTCCTTGTACAAGGGATAAAGACCCTTTGAAAATTCTTTCTTGTCTTATAAAATATAAGAATGTTAGTTGGATAGTGATTTGATGATTTGATGATAAGACATAAACAAGAAAATATGGAAATCTTTTCCACTAGATGGAAGAGTATTGGATTAAATGGAGTTACAATACAAACTTCAAAAGGAACTAGAGAACAAAGCACAAAGTCTCGATTGCAAGGAAAGTCTCATGGACTATGACTGTCTTGATAGTTTAGGCATTAAACTTGATGAATCAGAGATTTGGAATGACATAGAGACTCTAAACAATGATTAGGAAGACTTCCTTGGTTCATTCACCATCTTCAAATCAAATAATAACACATTAAAAACTTTCAAAACAATCCTAAATCAGGAAACAAACTCTAACTGTGATTATCCAAACTTATAAGATAGTTAGACAACAAATTCAAACAATCAAAGACTCAGAACATGTGTGATCACTGCTATGTGCATTTGGAGGAAGAATTTAGTTTTATCTCAATCATATTCAACTTTGTAGATCATTTGGAATCATCATGTACCACATAAGTTGAAAGAACCATGCGATTAACTGTCAAAACAATGAAAATTACTAACATGAGCCCGTTAGGGCATCAATTTTCTCTACAATGACACAAACAATCAAGTTGAGACCAAATTCATTTAAAAGATCATTGAATTAGCTAACAAATCCTAGATTCTTAGAATTTTCCAATGGTGTAAAGAGAAGTTATAGAGAAATCTTTTAACATACCCCAGGAATAGAGGGTTTGAAACTAGTTTATGAAGGGTTTGATCTAATTTTATTTACTCTCCACGACCATTCCTTAAACCACCACCAAAATGTTGCCAACTTATTGTTCTTTCAATCATAATGACTCCACAGAAGTTCCCAATCAATTGAAAACTTTAGCAACATCCACACAACCAAACAGTGTAAAGACTAAATGAAACATGAGCAAATATAACATGCATATATAAAAGGTCGTGGGAACCTACACTAAAATAACATACCTAAAAGGAAAGAGAGATGAAAATAAATTTGGAGCCAATTTACGATTGCAAATATTATCTCAATTGTGAGGGGAGGTGATGAGAAATCACTTCTCTGAGACTTCAATATTTGTAGTTTTGTGTGAGCCAAAGTAGTCACAAATGTGGAGGAAGATTATACACTTACTCAAGCAATGTTGTCTATTTGCTGAAAATGTAACCAACCTTACCAATGCAAATTTACTTGTGGTATATGTGGACTGAATATCACTGTGCATTTTCCTCATTCCAATCACAATCATAAAATTCCATTACCATCCACTTCTCATTTCAATCTCACAACATTATGTAAAGAAGGCCAGTTGAAGGAGGTTTTGTGCATTCTACTTACCACACACGACCCCCCTGAAGAATTCTCAATATATCTTAAATTATTGCAAACCTGCATTCTCAAGAATGCGCTTTCACAAGGGGAAAATTTCACTCTTTTATTTCTCATAGATGATTTGCATTTGCTACGCGCATAACTTTTCAGAATAACCTTATTAACATGTATGTTAAGTTTCGAAGCTTGGTAGATGCACGTAAAGTGTTTGATCATATGAAAGAATGAGATAGTGTCTCATGGAATACAATCATTGTAGCATATAGAAGACATGGACTTCCTCACATGGCAGTCACACTCTTTCACCATATGCAACATAGAGGTTTCCTACTCGATCAGTTCACATTTGCTAACGTACTCGCAGCCTGTGCTAAAATGGGATCTTTGGAACAGGGTATAAGCATCCATCAAAGAACAATGGAAGGGGTATTTTTGTCAGATGTTGTAGTTGGAAGTGCCCTAGTAGAAATGTATCCAAAATGTGGAAGGATAGACAAGGCGTATGAAATGTTCAACAAAATGCCTCAAAGAAATGTGATCTCAAGGAAAATAATGACAGTAGGATATGTAGAAAATGGATTTGTTGGAAAAGCACTAGAAATATTTTAAGCATATGTAATAGGCTGGTGTAAATTCAGACTCCTCAAACTTTTCCTACATCCTCATTGCCTATGCTTAAATTGGAGCTTTAGAACAGGATATATCCATCAAAGCTTAATTGAGAGAGGATATTTTTCAAATGGTGTTATTGCAAGTGCCCTCCTGGCCATGTATACAAAATGTGGCAGCATAGACGATTGGAATTGGTTTTGTTAGAGGTGTTGACATTCATGTTTTGTCATTGATGTCAACAGATGTTTCAGTTGGTTTTATCAGGAGTCTCAAACATACTAGTTATGATAGGAACATGTAGGTATGACAGGGCAGTATAGATAGTGTGTAGCGTTACTAAGTATGTGAGTTTACATTTGTGTAAAGGGATGAGTATAGACCTTATGTCTAATGTCACAGATCATTATCTAGTTGTTTGAATGAGTTATGAAAGATTTTGTGAAGACTGGTTATAGAGAAGTGACAGAGAATTATGATAGAGTTAGTCTCTGAGATTTTAGTATAGCTTGGATGCGAGCATGAGTTATGTTATGCGAAATTGAGGCATGACAGAAGACATGATGGAGAATGTTACTTGTCATTCTTAGGTCATTGTGTTCTTGGTGACATATGTTGTGGCGTGTGATCTTGCGAAGACCTATTTGTGGCTGACTTTAGTGATGTAATGTGTTTAGAGGATGGAGAGCGTGGATTATGGATCTTAGAGTATAATTGATGATTTTTATTTGATGTTTACTTGTTTAAGGTACCCTGTGTATCTTAGTAAGGGTCTATATAATTATTTATGCATTTGGGAAGTCCTAAATGATTGAACTAATTGCTTATTTTAACTTGTATAAAGGAGTCTAGAAGGTGGTTTAACCTTCTCATTTGGGCGTCTCTTGACTCCTAATTAACAGGGTTTATCCTTTAACAAAGACTGTGTACTATATGTAATAATCAGCTCGTAATAGGGCTAGATCTCCTAATTGGGATACTATGTGCATTATTTATGGGTGCTAATTCCCACCGGGTTTTTTCCCTTAACAGGGTTTCCTCAACAACAATTGCTTGTGTTATGGTGTTTCTTTTTATGTGTTCATATTTGCATTGAGTAATTGGTTTATAAAGTTTAAAGTTTAATTATTTGGCATACAATTGATTCACCTCCCTCTCAGTTGTGTTGGTGGCCTATTATTGCTAACAATTGGTATCAAAGCTTGTGGTGCTTTAAGAGAAAGCTTAACAACTTGAGGTGATCTTGAAGATGGCGTTCTATAGGAAGGAGAGTTTGAAATTTGATCGTTAAAATTTTGACAATTGGAAGAACAAGATGAGAACTCACCTACTCTATTAATTAAGAATTGATTGTTGGAAGACTACAAAGAAGGATGAGAAGATCAAGCCTAACGATGAATTAGAAAATGCTAATGAAGATGAAAATAATTTATTTAGTTGTAATATGGTTGCAAGAGAAGCATTGATCAACACACTCTCTGAGGGTGAATTCACAGAGGTTAAAGACTTGGATTCTGCACACAAAATCTGGACAAGACTAGATGCACTATATGAAGGGGATAAGTTTACTAAGAAGGCAAAGTTGCAAAATAGGAAGACTAAAATGGAGATTTTGAGAATGTGAGATGATAAAAATATCAAAGCATATGTACAGAGGGTTACAAAGGTTGTTATCGACATTAGAAACTCAGGAGGCACATATACTGAAGAAGAAGTGATCACAAATATTCTTCAACAGAGAGGTGTTGATTACTAAGTTGACAACCTTTGAGGCCTCAGAGCTAGGAGATACTTTACCTAAGGTAGAATCTGCATTCAAGGCGACTATGCACAATGAAAAAAAGACTTTTTCAAGTCTTGTGAGCAGAGGTAACAAGTATGAAGAGCTTGGTGAATATGCTAATGATTAAGAAAATATAGAGGAAGAGGAAAGGAAACTAGATGAACTTGTGGCCTTGATCGCAAGAAGAGAAAAGAGAGGTAAGGGTAAATTTGAAAAAATTTACCCCTGAAGTGTTTTCATGTAATGAGATTGGTCATTTTGCATATATATGTCCTACACAGGCTCCTAAGCATAAACCTAGGTTTCACAAACCAAATTATTCTAAGGATAAGGAATGTTACTATTCTAGTGAAGCTGTGTATGATGATGATGTTTTGGATTATGATTAAATTGGATTTATTGCTATTAAAGATGATGGGCCTATTCATTAATAAAGAGCCTTAATTTCACATGTTGAAAAGAAATCAAAATGGATCATAGACGGTGATTGTTCAAATCATATGACTATTGATAAAAATAAGTTTGTTCAACTAACTAAATATGATGGTGGTGTAGTCATATTTGGTGATAAAACTCCTAAATTTATCATTCGAGTAGGATCAATTTCTCTTGATGGTAAAACTAATACTGATGATGTATTGCTTGTTGATGCACTTAAGTACAACTTGTTGAGTGTTGGACAATTTGTAGACAAGGGATATCATTTGAAGTTCAATGATGGGAAATGTACTATCAGAAGTCAGATAGGTGATTTGATCATATCAGGTACAAAGTCAAGAGGTAATGTGTTTGAGTTGAATACTACTAAGGCTACTTGTTTTATTGCAAAGGTTGATGACAGTTGGTTATGGAATAGAAGGTTATGTCATATAAATTTTGATAACATTATGAAAGAAATTATGACAAAAGAACTCTCTCTCTCTCTCTCTCTCTCTCTCTCTCTCTCTCTCCCTCCCAAAAGTTCTACTTTTACATAACCCGGATGGGTTATGAGAAAGTGTGAACATTATCATCAGGTTTACATAACATGTACAAGTTATTAGAAATTGTGAACATTGACATATGTTTACATAACCCATATGTGCTATGAGAAAATATTCATTTTTTAGTTCCAACAACCTTAAAACCATCATTGAAAGTTGTTTGAAGGTCGCATTGTTGTTGCACATGATTTTCTATGACAGTAATAGGCAAGTTTTTGTTGTCAATTTTTCTTTGAAATGATTGATTTGTCTTGTATTTTGGATTATTTTTGAAGTTTTTTTTATCATTGTTAGTTTAGATTATAATAAATGATGTTCATTTTTTGTTTTTTTGCTATTTGATTATGGATTGTCATCATGATGTTATGTGTAGGACAATCAATATAAAAAATGGGAAAGAACAAGAGAGGATCTATTGAACAATGAGAGACAACTAAGGAAAGACAAAGGGAGCGTATGAGGAGATTATGTGAAGGTACGTCATCTAATGCACCTAATGTAAATGGTGAACATTCAACAATTCAATTTAATATGCTGAATGCACCAAATCAAAATGATCAATGTACACAAACTCAAATGCATGTGATGAATGCACCTAATGAATGCGATGAACAAACACAATTTGAAAATGATGTAATGAATGCACATGTTAATGAAATTGAAGATGATATACCATTTGAATTTGATGTGATTAATGGACATAATGCACCAATCTTAACACCTCCTAGAATAATTCATAGAAAACCAAAGTTTCTAATAGACATGTTGCCCAAATTTTCCCATTCTGTGCAATTGACCTGGTTTTCCCTGTCTTGCGTCTTCTGTCTTGTTTTCCAGGTCTTGGCTCTGCTAAAACCCTGAAAGCCCTAAGTCTTCATGTTTAAACGATGATAAACCCTAGGCCATGGCTCTTATATTTCATCGTTACCTTTTTAAGTTACTAAGAGCATGTGCTTTATTTCTCAGTCGGGTGATCGCTTCAGCCTGGGCGAATATTCCTTTTCTTCTCCCGACTCTGTGTCTTCCTTGTGTTGCGTAGTCTCTCAACGTCTTGGAATATTCCCTAAATGTCTCCCGACTTTGCATTTGTTCTTTGGTCACGAGGTCGCCAGATTCATGTTACAAATCACATAAAGAACAGGACCCACCTCGGTCGCTTGATCACGGTGAAATTTGATCCAAGTTATTAAGTTGCGCGACTGCGCGACGAGTTGCCAATCACAGTCGTCGCGCAATCACGATCTATTCTTGCCAAGTTCTATTCTGTCTGCGGGTTTGCGACGAGCTACAAAGAGGTTATCGCACAATCACGATCAGTTTTTGTCAAGTCATTCAAGCTATGCGACCAAGCGGGTTAATGTTTTAAGCCTCATCGCGCAGTCGCGGTGTTTATTCCATGTAGGGTTTGCAGCTCGCGAGTGCGCGACTGAAGAAAATGATCAGCTCATCGCTCAATCGCTACAGTTGTCACATAAAAAGAAAATGGCCTGTGAGTGTGCGACTGAAGAAAACAAAGAAGGTGTCGCGTAGTCGCCGAGCAGTTTAAGACAATGAAAAGGAGCTCGCGAGCGCGCGTCCAGCAGAAAAGGAAGGGCTCATCGCTCAATCGCCAATGTTTTAAGGACATCAGAGATCAGCTCGCGACTGAGCAATTGACAAATGAAAAGGCCTCGTCACTCACTCACCAAGAAAATAACATAATGCAGGGGTCCACCTTTAGTCATGAAGTCGCATGAAGTTTCAGCAGTTAGCAAAAATGTCTCCCGACTTCGCGGTTGCCCTTGGTCGCCTTGTCGCCAGAACAACGCGATGACTCAGCTTCCCAATGCAAACAGATGGACCAGTGGCTGTGTGACATGTGTCATATGGTGGATGGATGCTGATGTTAGTCGGGTAATTGCCAGATGAAGGAAATGGGTCACGCGACTTCGAGACTAGGTGTTTCATTGCCCCAGTCATGTGGTCGCTGGATAATTTGAGGGTATCCTCAATTTTATAGCGACCAAGCAATAGCCGTCCGATGCAGGGAGCAGTTGATCTAACGGTGGTCGCCAAGTCTAGTGATGAAAGTGCCCTACAGAGATAGTACTCCCGACTCAGCGACATGGGTTAGTCAGGATGTCGCTAGAAGGATTAAAGGGCATATGATGACTGTTAAGAAAATTCAAAGGGCTCGGTGCTGGGTTCTCCCGACTTAGCGACTAAGTGTGGTCGCATAGTCTCAGAACAGAGGGATAGCATCTGGCGATCAGGCGACAAGCCGTGACGGTTAAAGGTGACAGTTAGGCGCTGGGTCGCTAAAAGAAAAGTGAGTTAAGGAAAATACCTCGCGACTTCAATTTTACTCAGTCAGGATGTCGCCAGAAGTAACTCAGGTGGGCCAGGGGTTAAGAAAAGCACAATGTCGCTGGGTCATGAGATTTAACCAGGGTTAAGGATTGATGCTTGTGACTTAGAGACTAGCCGTTGTCGCGTGGTCGCAGGAATTTGAATTTGAAATATGGCGGCCAGATGACAGGGGAGAGCACTCAGCAGCCATGGTCCTGTGTGCTCGTGTTCAAGAATTGATCAGAAGGGTTTCTAGTCACAAGGGCCATACACAGAGCAGTCTGTTGATCCCCAGAGTAGATTTGTTTCAATGACGGTGGACAGGAGGAGATTTGACGTGTTGCACATAAGAGAATGTGACTAAGTTACCAGAAGTACCAGGAGAAAGGAGAAGAAGTCTTAGGCGGTGACAAGGAGAACACTTGGCCATGCACTGTTCACGGACAAGAGAGGAAGTTATTGCAGAGAAGTATATTTGAACAGGTGTACGTGGCTATTCAGAGTGAACATAAATGCTACGAGCCACCGTCTACCAAATCTGATTCCAATTGCCAGATCGAGGAGGAGCACGAAAATATCCATGAATATCTATTTGACTCGGTCATTCTCCACCGTCTCCTCTCTCTCTTTTCCTCTCTCCTGTGTTTTCTAGGGTTAGGGTTTCCCAGGACCATCTGAAGCTTGTTGCATCCTAAGGGATCCCAAGATGGTCATAGCCCTATATATAGCAGAAAAGTTGTAATTGCAAGGGTCGGTTCTTCTTCTTTTGTTCTTGTTGTTCTGTAACTTTTCTGAGTTCTTAACAGAGATAAAGAGATTTTGTAACCTAGGAGTTCATTTTTATGCAGAAGGCATGCTTTGTGACATCTCTTTTTCCTTGGTATATTTTGTGTATAAGTCTGTAACTCACTGTGAGAGATAATATGCAGAGTTTCAATTCTTAGATCAATTTGTTGGATTGTGTCAACCTTGTCTCTTTTCTGCTTGTCTGTATGTGTCTTGATTTTTGATGGGTTAACTGTGGATGACTTTATTCCTCTTAATCAGTCCTTTCACAGCATCTACTTGTAGAAGAGTATGTCTTCTTGCAGGTTGTAACTAGTGTTTTATTGTTTAAAACTGTTAACTGTGAAGAAGTCTT
>MU224212.1:400079-427544 GCA_018584345.1 Thuja plicata
TCCAGGAACCTGCATCTTCCATACCTATTTCCTCTTTCACAGATCTAGGCTCATTAGTGTTTGTAATCAAGGCATAAGCACAACTGGAATCTAACATAGAAAATCAAAACCTCTCTAGATGCTTTCTTTCTCTCATGGATCTCCTGAAGGGCTGAGGTTGAGGTTGTTCTACCTCTTCTTCTAAATTTTTAGAGCTGCTAGAGCTCTCCTCATCATCAGATCCATCACGGTCTCTCTATTCAGTCTTCTCAGGGGTAGGAGGCAATTGAACATCTTCTTTCATTTCTTTTTCATCTAGCTGTAGCAAAATAGGAGAAGGTGTTAGCTCTCTAAAAATAATATTTCTTCTATACAACACCTTACCAATAATAGGATCCCAAATCTTCTATCCTTTCACACCAACACTGTAGCCGATGAAGATACATTTTATAGCCTTGTTTTCCAACTTAGATATTCTCTCCTTAGGCACATGTGCATAAGCTTCACAACCAAAAACATGAAGATGTCTAACTGAAGGCTTCTTACCAGACCACACCTCCAAGGGTGTCTTACCAACAAGAGTTGATGTAGGAGATCTATTAACTAGATAGCAAGCAGTGGCCACAACTTCAGCCCAAAACCTTTGTTTGAGGCTAGCTCCACTAAGCATACTCCTAGCCTTCTCCATCAGTGTCATGTTCATTCTTTCTGCAACTTCATTTTGTTGTGGGGTATAAGGAGTTGTCTTATGCCTCTTGATCCCTCATTCTTTATAGAACTATTCAAACTCTACCGAACAAAACTCACCACCATTGTCAGTTCTCACACACTTAATTATTTTACCAGTCGGATTCTCTACGAGAGCTTTAAATTCCTGGAACCGACTGAAAACTTATGTCTTGCTTTTAAGGAAATAAATCCATGTCCTTCTACTGTAATCATCTATAAAAGATACAAAATATACAGATTTGGAGAGTGAAGGAACTTTTACAAGACCAAACACATCTGAATGGATAAGATCCAAAATACTAGAAGACTTGTGAGAACTAGAGTAAAACTGAACACGATTTTGCTTACCATAAACACAGTGTTCACAGAAGTCAAACTTGAGACTACAATCATTTAACCCCTCAACGAGGTTTTTATTTTTCAGGGTTTTGAGACCCTTCTCACCAATGTGGCCAAATCTCATATGCCACAACATTGTCTTTTCTGTAGGAAGTTTGCCTTCCAAAGTGTTAGCACCCTTAGGTATACTTGTTGCACTACCATCGGAACCCATTACCACATACTTCTTCACTGCTAGTTTAGATGGTGGAGATGAAGTGACTTCTTCTCTCTTCCTTGAGATAGAAGAACTATTGCACTGTGAAGTGCAAGCATCCAGCTGAAACAGGGTACCTCTCTTAGTACCTTTCATGAGCACTATAGCTCCTCTAATCATCTTGCATCCATATTTAGAAAAAACAACTTGCACACCTACATCATTCAACATACTTATAGATAACAAGTTTCGTGCCAAACCTGGGATGTGTATTACCCCGTTGATCCCCTTTACTCATCGATCAGGGAATCTGATAGTGACTCTTGCTCGTCCAACTATCTCTAGGTGAGAATCATCACCTAGGTACACCTTTCCACCATCAAACTACTAGTACTTTGAGAACCAACTTTGATGAGAGGTCATGTGAAAAGAATCACCTGAGTCAATCAACCACACATCATCAAATGCATGAGTGGCCAAGGCTGCGACAAAAGCATCGCCATCTTCTTGAGATTTTTCAGAATCTGAATCTGGGCTTCTCTTCTTCTTCTTTGGCTCTTTGCAGTCCTTACGGAAGTGCCCAGTCTTACTATAGTTCCAAAATGTTACCTTAGACTTTCCAGGAGTCTTAGATTTCCCATAGGATTTGGATCTACCATTTTCAGACTTATTGTCATTTTTGTTTCCTCTGTCTTTGGATCTATCGCGAACAACAAGGGATTCCTTAGTTGAATCGAAAGTCTTTCTTTGCATCTCTTTAGATAACAACAAAGACACCACATCATCCATTTGGAAAGTGATAATAGTACTCCCAAGGGCCATCAAAAGATGGTCCCATGAATCTGGGAAGGAACATAGTAGGGTCATACATCGATCCTCCTCCTCCAACTTGACACCAGTTGATGTCAACTATGCAATCAACATGTTAAACATGTTCAGGTGATTTGCAATGGATCCTCCTTCCTCCATTCTCAGAGAATATAGCTTCTTTCTCAAGAACAATCTATTCACCAAGGACTTGGCCTGATACACAAACCCAAGCCATGTCCACAATTTGTTTGCGTTCTTCTCATCGAGAACATTCAGGAGAACAAAATCTGCTTGACAGAGTCTAATGAAACCCTTAGCTTTCCAATCCTTGAGATCCCAATATGCTTGAGGCATGTTTACTAGTTTTATATCATTATCAACCACCTCCCATACATCACGGTCTACGAGCATGTCTTCCATCTTGAGTTTCCACAACTCAAAGTTTGTGCCATTGAACTTTTCCACCTCCATTCTACTATATGAAGAACCTACCATCTCTTCCTACAATAAGGTTATGAATACTCTGCAACAATACTCCCATTGAATTAGAAATTATCTAAAAAAACCCATACCCTAACAAATAGAACCAAAACTGGCTAGGCTCTGATACCAACTAAAAGGAAACTAAGTGTGCGGAAAATAGTTCCCTACACTAAACTCCCGAGAAGAGGATAGTGCAAATTCAAATTTGACCCTTAGCAATTACAAAATGATAATACAATAACATGCATACATAGAAAAATGAGAATGACGCAATGATTTACCCTGCGGAAAACCTTTCGGTAAAAAAACCCCAGCACTCCAAAACCTGCATAATATATTAATCAAAACTAATACTATTTACAATACAAATGCAATGCAAGTTCTTTCAGGAGATAATCAACAATTGAAGACAAATTTGGCAGCATAAAAACATTCCAAAAATACACTAACTTCTCTTAGATTTGCAACCCTAAAAAATTCTTATATCATGCACTTCAATTTTTAGGGCAACTTCCAAAAGCAGCTATATTAGGGTTTTACCATTCTCTGAGAAAATAGGAACCCGAACCCCATGATTGCAGAAGAGTGTATAGTACTCAACTGATTAGTTGCCACATGTCTTGCATGTCTTCACCCATCATCGAAACTTCCACAATTAGCCCTTACAAATATTAAGGACCATCATAGGAATCTGTCATAACTGTTTCAGTCATGATTACCTTACACATTGTCCAAAGTGCCAACATTTGGAAAATATCAAATGTAAGGAAATATACAAGGTTGAGACACCTTATTCCTAATAGTCTAGTCACTAAGAAAATGGAGGCATTATCTATTTCCAAAGGAGTTTATTGTCTATTCAGACAACCAAGCCTTGAGCTTCTTAAACTCACAAGACAAATTGAGTCATAAGCATATGAAGTGGGTTGAATACCTATAAGCATATACATTCAATATCAAACACAAGAAAGGGTTGCAGAATAAAGTTCCAGATGCTTTGAGCATAAGAGCATTGACCATTCAATAAATCCAACTGTAAAGTATGGGAATTGACAACTTCAAGGACCTGCATGATGAAGATGAGGACTTTGCAGACATCTACAAGGTATGTCAAGAGTATAAAAACCACTTTCATAGTAAATACTCTGAGTCCACTTTGTAGTCTGGTCTATTGTTTAAAGGGAGTCAGTTATGTGTCCCTAGGGGGTATATTAGAATGAATCTCATACAAGAGAAACACAATGGTGCACTTAGTGTCCATTTTTGGGTTAATAAAACTCAAGAGTTAGTCCAAAGATTCTATTTTTGGCCCAAGATGAACTTGGATGTGAAGAGATATGTAGAAGCTTGTGTTATTTGTTAGAAGGCCAAAGGAACATCTACAAATGCAGGCCTATAGAAACCTTTTCTCATTCCAACCAGACCATGGGAATGTCTAAGCATCATTTTTGTAGTAGTTTTTCCCAAGACTAGACAAGGAATGGACAGTGTCTATGTGATTGTAGACAAATTTAGTAAAATGGCACACTTTGTACCTTGCAAGACAACCAATGATGCCAGTTAGATAGCTTCTTTATTCTTCAAGGAAGTTGTTAGAATTCATGGTTTACCACTGAGTATAGTGTCTGACAGAGACACCAAGTTCATGAGACACTTTTGGAAGACTCTTTGGTAGAAGTTGGGCACCAACTTATCATTTGGATCTACCTACCATCCTCAGTCAGATGGTTAGATAGAGATAGTAAATAGGAGTCTTGGAAATATCCTTAGGTGTTTAGCAAAAGAGTATGGTCAAGTTTGGGACCAACTCATCACACAAGTAGAATATGCTTATAATGATACAATGAATAGGACTACAGGAAAAATTCCTTTTTAAATAGTCTATGGACTTCACCCAAGAGGTATATATGAGCTCAGAGATCTAAAGGACAAAGCCAAATGGAGTGGGTATGTTGATGATTTTTCCCATTCAATGCAAGAAGTTCATGAGACAGTTAGGAAGATACTCATTGAAAATAAAGGGAAGATAAAGACTAAGGTGGATGAAAGAAGAAGAGATGTCCAATTCAAGGTTGGAGATCTAGTAATGGTTCACCTCAATAAGGCAAGACTTCAAAAAGGAACACCTCATAAACTTCAGATGACAAGAATTGGTCCATGTGTCATACTGGCCAAGTATGGAGCAAATTCCTATAAGGTGGAACTTCCAGAGGATTTTGGTTTATCACCAGTGTTTAATGTTGTAGACTTGGTACTGTATAAAGTCCCAATCCCTGATGCTGATCATATTTTGAATGAAGTAATAAAGGAGGTTGAAGAACTACATTTTCCATCTACACCAATCAAACAAGCATAGATCATTCTAGATTCTAGAGTCTACAAGAAGACCAAAAAGAAGGAGTATAAAGAAAACTTGGTAAAATGGAAAGGACAACCTAATGCAGATGTAGTGTGGATCAAGGAAACTGAGTTTAAGAAGTTGGGGGTTGATACCAACTTACTCAATCCAAGGGTGGATTGAATTCTTTTGTTTAGGGGAGGATGGTGGAGGATCACTTAGGAAATCCTCAAAGCCCTAGTGTTTTGGCTTGTATCTGAACTTAGCCAAGTCAGAGTGTGTGTCTTTTCTTAAGGCCTTAGAGGGTCATGTTGTGTGACTAGGTGAAATAGTGTTAGTGCTAAGTTCACTTTTAGTCTTTGTTAGTTGCTTTTAGTAGTTTAGTCCTAGTTTGTTCTAAAGTTGGGAAATGGGTCCTAATTGTGTCCTAGACCCATGTTGGGTGAAAAAGATGCTTAATGAGTCATTAATGAGGTTATTTCATTGAACTAAATGGGTTAGAGGCCCTAGTTTGTAGTTTACATCATAAATGCAAAAGATGCCAAAAGTTGTCATGACAACATTTGCAACTTTTTGCAAATGTTGCATGCAACTTGACAACATTGGATCCCCTCAATTCTAGGAGTGGAAATTGATTTAAAATGGCCTAAAATTGTGGATAATTCATCTTTAAACACTCTCTGGCTCATTTCCTGAGTGAGAGTGAATGTATGCAACTTTTGGAGAGCAAGAAAGCAAGTTTTTGTGAAAACAGTGCACAGTCGACTACTTTGCAAGTTTTCAGTGTTTGAATGGATTGAATCTTGATATCTAACTATGGATTCATGTTTTAGGGATTTTTTTAAGACTTTTTCATTTTGAGAGTTAGTCATTTTTAGTTGATATTTTAGTTGTAGGAAAATATGTTCTAACTAGGTAGTCTGTTGGTCTCATTCAGATAGTTTTTGGTTTCATGGCTCCCCCATGAAATTTAACTGTAGAAAACAAAAAAAGTTTGAATGAAATGCTTAGGGGAGCCATTTTAAATTATTTATATAGAGGTAGGAAGTCAAGATAGGTGTTTATCTATTTATAAGGTCATGCCCTAGGCGAGTTAGGACTGCCCAGCTAGGAGGATGACAGGGATAAACCTATTTACAGAGACAAGGGAATGTAATGGAGAACTAAACCAAGTGTGGTATTATTGTTTTTAGGATCTCATAGATCCCTAGTGTCGATTTCAGAGCCCAAAAAATCCATCTAGAATGATTTTTGAGGAGAAATCAGAGAGTTGCTAGTAGAGAGCCAAAATAGGCCTAAAAGCCCCACTTTCTAGGATAGTGATGTATGGATAGTTTGGGAACCCTAGGCTTAGAAATATTTTAGGTCTCCCAAAAGGGTATCTTGATCCTTGATTATTTTTGGGGGTTGTGTGTAATTTTTTAGAGTAATCCGGAAAAACCACCTGGATAGGGCTAATAGGATCATTAGGCCTAATAGGACAGTTTGAATGCAGATAGTGAACTCGACCAAATTGGGTTTGAAGAATTATGGGATTGGAGTTGTAGGGATGAAAAATGAACATTCCAAGCATATACATGGCCCTTGTAGTAAGAGATAAGTTGGTATGAAGAACTTGACATTGGAATTCTTCAAGCCATAGAAAGCATTGAGACAAAACTATGAGATAGTTGTCCCTTAGAGTGAAACACAAAATTGAAGACTCCTAAAGAAGAGTTAGGAGTGGTCTTAGGTTCAATTCCTATAGAATAGAGAGGTCCTAAAGAGTTATTGGGATCCTAAGTGGACTAGGGAGAAAAAAACCTAGTTTAGAGCATTGTGTAAGCACACTTATAGGGTTACTTCTATCATGTCGAGTTGTATTGAGACCTCTTAAACTTGATTTTGTATTGATATTGGAAATATCTTATATTTATAATAAAACATAGGTACCCTATCAAGAATAATAATGTCTAGTTTTTTGAGGACTTTGAGACACAAAGACATATTCTTCATTACTCTAACCTTGTTGTTGCAATAAATATTCAATTGATTAAATATCGTGGTAGACCTCTTAACAAGAATTTTTGGAAAGTTTGTGAATATTACAACAAGGCAAGACTTGACACAATAATGGTTAGATTTGATCCTAAAGGTTCACTTGATTGATTTTGGGCCATATAGATGAACAATTCTACAATATAGTAGAATGAATTTGACAATTTTGTATATGTCATTTGGGAAACGTTGTAAGTTTGCTAAATTTTGTATATAAAAGTAGAAACCAATTGTAATGTGCATATTTAGATGTGTAAATTTGTATATAAAAACAACAACCAACTGTAATGTGCATATTTAGATGCGTGATTTTGTATACAAAATCAACAATCAATTGTAATGTGCATATTTAGATGCGAAATTTTGTATATATAAACAAAAATGACCTTGATCATGCATATTAGATGTGGAATTTGAGATATAAAAGTGCCCATGGGGCTGATTTTAAAATATTGAGAGCCCACATATGGTATATCCTTATTTGTACCATTTGATTATAAATACATATTGAATTTTGTCCTTACATTTGTATCGTCTTACTGTCATGTTTCTCTGGAATGTTAAGGTAGATGGTGAATAGATGAATGTTACCTTATTTTTTTGTAAATTTGGAAAATATGGAGATAAAAATAGTGGAGGATGTTTAATTTGTCAAGAATTAACAAATCAACAAAAAGTTATCAATTTTGTCAAGAATTACTTTAGCCAATAACTCAAAACTATTCAGTTGGGATAAAAGAGGTTATCATGGCATCAAACCATGTATGCCATTAGCTCTAAATGGATGGGTAAATGCTAGTTAAAAACCAATTTTTCCCATGGAGTCACTAGAACATTTGCGATGATGCCAGAGTGAAGTGTCCCAAAGGTGCACTAAGCACGATTGGATAATGATTTGCTGAGGCTAGTATCTCAAACCTCGTGAGAGTTATCAATGAACCATTATATGCTATAGGACCATGTCATTGAGGCCTGCAATAACCTCTCTCCATCTTTGGATATTCAAATTTGATTCAAATTGGTAGGAAAATCTATCTTGATGCCAAAACTTACAGTGATGCTCAGTTGAAAGTTGCACTATTGGGTATCTGTCAAATCGTTCATCCTGGCATCAAATCATGTGCTCCATTATCTCCATTTGGTTGGGTAAATGCTAGTGATAACCCATTTTTCCCATGGAGTCACTAGAATTTTTGTGACCACGCCAGACCAAAGTGTCCCTAATGTCACTAAGTATGATTGGGCAGTGATCTTACGAGGATCATATCTCGGTCTTCGTGAGACATATCGATGAACCATCAGATGCTACAAGACCATGTTTTCAAGGCCTATGATAAACTCTCTCCATTCTGGGATATCACTTGATGCAAAAACTTACAGTGGTGCTCATTTGAAAGTTGCACCATTGGGTATCTTTCAAATCGTTAGTTATGGCATCGAACCATCTGTCCCATTAGCTCCGATTGGCCAAGTAAATTCTAGTGACAACCTCATTTTTCCCATGGAGCCACTAGAGCATTCATGACCATGCCATACTAAAGTGTCCCTGAGGTGTATTAAGCACCATTGGGGAGCTATCTTATGAGGCTCATATCTTATTCCTCATGATACATATCATTAAAATGTCAGATGATACAAGATCATGTTTTTGAGGCCTACAATAACCTCTCTCAGTTCTAGGATATTTGACTTCATTTCAATTTGGCAAAGAAATATCTCTTGATGCCAAAACTTGTAGTGGTGCTCAGTTGAAAGTTTCACCATTGGGAATCTTTTAAACCATTAGTCCTGGCATCAAACCATCTATTCCATTATCTTTAGTTGGACGGGTAAATTCTAGTGACAACCCAGTTTCACCCACAAAGTCACTAGAGCATTCGCGACCATTTAGACCGAAGTGTCCCCAAGGTGCATTAAGTACCATTGGGAAGTGATCTTCTAAGGTTTGTATCTCAGTCCTCGTGACACATGTCAAAAAACTATAAGATGCTACAGGATTGTATTGTTGAGGCCTATAATAACCTCTCTCCATTCTGGGAGATTTGACTTCTTTTCAATTTGGCAGGGAAATCTTACTTAATGCCAAAACTTGCAGTGGTTCTTAGTTGAAAGTTGCACCATTGGGTATCTTTCAAACTGTTAGTCCTGGGATCAAACCGTCTACTCCATTAGTTCCCATTGGTCAGGTAAATGCTAGTGACAACCCCATTTTGCCTATGGAGTCACTAGAACGTTCACAACCATGTCAAACTGAAGTGTCCCAAAGGTTCACTAAGCACCATTGGGCAGGGATCTTTTGAGGCTTGTATCTCAGTTCCTGTGAGATATATAGGAAACCATTAGATTCTTATAGTAATGTGTTAATGAGGCCTATAATAACCTCTCTCCATTCTAGAAGATTTAAATTTGGCAGGGAAACTTTCTTGATGCCAAAACTTGCAGTGGTGCTTAGTTGAAAGTTGCACCATTGGGTATCTTTCAAACCATTAGTCTTATCATCAAACCGTGTGTGCCACTAGCTTTTGTTGGCTAGGTAAACGCTAGTGACAACCTTATTTCATCCATGGAGTCACTAGAGCATTCGCGAGCATGCCAGACCAAAGTGTCCCCAAGGTGCATTAAGCACCATTGGGCAGTGATCTTTCAAGGCTCGTATCTCAGTCCTTGTGAGATGTATCTATGAATCATCAGATTCTATAGGACCATGTTTCTGAGGCATACAATAACTTCTCTCTATTCTGGGAGATTTGACTTTGTTTCAATTTGGCAGGGCAATCTCGCTTGATGCCAAAAATGTAGTGGTGCTCAGTTGAAAGTTGCACCATTGGGTATCTTTCATACCGTTAGTCCTAGCATTGAACCATCTACACCATTATCTCTGGTTGGCTAGGTAAATGCTAGTGACAAACCCATTTTTCCCACAGAGTGACTAGAGTGTTCATGACCATACGAGACTGAAGTGTCCCCAAGGTGCATTAAGCACTATTGGGAAATGATCTTCTGAGGCTCGTATCTTGGTCCTAGTTAAATGTATCAGTGAACCATAAAATTCTACAGGGCCATGTTATTGAGCCTACAATAAATTCTCTTCATTCTGGGAGATTCAACATCATTTCAATTTGGCAGGCAATCTCGCTTGATGCAAAAACTTGCAGTAGTGCTCAGTTGAAAGTTACACCATTGGGTATCCTTCATACTGTTAGTCTTGTCATCAAACCATCTGCACCATTAGCTCTAGTTGGCTAGGTAAATGCTAGTGACAACCCTATTTTTCCCATAGAGTCACTAGAGAGTTCACGACCATGCCGAACCAAAGTGTCCCCAAGGTGCATCAAGCACCATTGGGCAGCGATCTTTTGAGGATCATATATTTTTTCTCATGAGATGTATCAATGAACTATGAGATGCTACAGGATCATGTTTCCAAGGCCTACGATAAATTTTCTCCATTCTGGGAGATTTGACTTCGTTTCAATTTGGCAGTGCAATCTCGCTTGATGCTAAAACTTGTAGTGGTGGTCAGTTGAAATTTGCATCATTGGGTATCTTTCAAACTGGTAGTACTGTCATTGAACCATCTATACCATTAGATCTGGTTGGCTAGGTAAATACTAGTGATAACCCTGTTTCTCTCATGGAGTCACTAGAGCACTCACAACCATGTAGAACTGAAGTGTCCCCAAAGTGCATTAAGCACCATTGGGAAGAAATATTATGAGGCTTGTATCTCAGTCCTCATGAGATGTATCAGTGAATTATCAAATGCTACATGACCATGTTTTTGAGGCCTACAATAACCTCTCTCCATTCGCGAAGATTCGACTTCATTTCAATTTGGCAGAGAAATCTCGCTTGATGCCAAAACTTGCAGTGGTGCTCAATTGAAAGTTGTACCATTTGGTATCTTTCAAACTATTAATCCTAGCATTGAACCATCTATGCCATTAGCTCCAATTGGTCAAGTAAACACTAGTGACAACCCTATTTCACCCATGGAGTCACTAGATCATTCTCGACCATGCTGGACCGAAGTGTCCCCAAGGTGCATTAAGCACCATTGGATATGTCATCAAGAATTCCTAGGGTATGTGGGAAAAGTGGGACCATTACTAGGGTAAGCCTACTTAACTGAATATAATGGAATCATCAGTTTGTACCCACGATGAAAAAAAATGTTGCTACTCCAAGGATGATTTAGGATCATAATGTATCCCAACTTGTTGTTTGATCACAATTCAAGCAAACCTTAAAAGAATGAAGGGTACCCACAAATTCATGTAAGGCATGGATTGTACAGAAGAACACTCATAAGGCATGATTATAGTCACAAATGTACACAATACATGAATTCTAATACACATGAGGCAGTGATCATACACTCAAGGCATTAATCACACATTTAGATATCTATAAAGCATGAATCACACATGTGGATATGTATAAATGCATGAATCATACGTATAAATCATGCATGCGAATAATGCATAAAGAACAATTGTTCTTAAGCCAAATAGAATACTCATAACATATGAATTTGCTTGTCATGGAGCATACACATGAATATTTGTAGCACATAGTACAAGAAGCACATACATGAATTTATTTAAGTTAGCAAGCATATATGTGAATACACAACATGAATTTATTGAAGTCATGAAGCATACATATATGAAATGAAGGATACACATGAATACAATATAGTACATAAAGCATGAATTAAATTAAATCATGAAGTACATGTATACACATGAGTACAATGTAGCATACATGTAGGACATAGATTATGAAGTATACACATGAATCCACTTAAGTCATGCATGAGCCCATACACATGAATTTAGGTTATGAAGCATATATGTGAATATGTAAATTAAATTATGAAGTACACCTATGAACACACATAGCACATAAAGCATACACATAAATTTTCCTAAGTCATGAACCCTACTTGTAGGACATAGATTATGAAGCATACACATGAATTCACTTAAGTCATGCACAGAGCCCGTACACATGAATTTAGGTTATGAAGCATTTACATGAATACACATGAAGTAAACACACAAGTACATTAAGTTATAAAGCACACACATGAATATATGCAAGCCATGAAACAAGAATACACTTAAGGCATGAATCCTACACATGAATACATACACACAAACGTATTTATATATACTAACAATGAACAAATAAATACACAATGAACAAATTGGATCGAATATCAAGTTTCATATATATCAAAATGAACAATAATTGTGTACACATATTGAAAAATGACATACATGCCAAATCAATAATAGAGTTACAAAAATATGGCATCGACTATGTCAAGGTCAATATATACAATAAAAATGTCGAATATATACAAAAATTATTCATTCAATGACCATAATTAGATCTATATGTCTCTATCAATATCTACGACTGTGATGGATCATCAAAATTGAGCCTCTTCAAAGTAGTATGTGGCTCACTAGGTGTCTGCACAAGAACAATTCAAATGCAAAATCAGATATCTTTTCTCAAAATAACATCAAAATAACTAAATAATGGACTGTAATTTGTTGGCAGTTGAGTTTTTGATTACCTCATATCTTTCTTCTACACTTGGGTTGCTCCCTAAAGCTGATGGGCCCCTTCTTAGGTGAGCTGGACTTCTAACAAAGTTTAAAGGCAGAGGATCCATGGAAAGTCATGAAGCGGGCTATAATAGGTAAAACAAAATCAAGACAATTTAATAACATATATGTCAAGAAACACTAAAAAAAACAAAATGCATGGACTAAAAAACTAATGCATACCAGAGCCTCAGATGGATCTCCTACAGTGGTAGGAGGCACAACCACTGATGAATTGGTTGTGATATTTTCTTGTATGGTAAGTGAGAAAAGATGTATAGTCATAGAGGGAGGAATTAGGGCTTTCTAACAAACACGAAAGTAATCCAAAATGAGTTGAAAATAGGGTTTAAAATAAGAAGACATCCATACCTCTTTCCTCTCTTGTGTTGGACCTCCTCTTTGATGATTGGGACTCCTAAAAAAATAAAATGGTAAAGGATCTGTAGGAAGTCGCAAAGGGGGCTGTAATAGGTAAAAGAAAATTAACACAAGTTAATAACCCAAAGTTGTTGAAAAACACTAAAAAAATAAAAATGCATGTACTAATATCTAAATGTATATGTTTAACATGTATATAGAAAAAATGCATACTGGAACCTCAGATGGCTCTCCTGTACTCTTAGGAGGCATAGTCACTGATGAAGCAACTATGAACATTTCCTGTATGAAAAATCACAACATATGTGTATCATCAGAAAATGGAAGCACTTCCATTTTGGACTGGTTTAGCCCTCTGAGTAAGTGGTTTTGGGTCATGTCAAATTCCTTGAAGGGGTCTCTGACTTGGATCTAGCTTTCCCTCCTATTCTGCCTCATTTCCCACTTTTCTCCAGCCTATTTCTGGCATCCTAAACTGCAAACCTGAGATTTTGACCTCAGGCTCAAAATTGACCTTTTTGGATCAAGCTTGACCTTGACCTTTTCCTAGGTCAAGGTCGACCTCAACCCTGACCTAGGTCAAAATTGACCTTGATTCTAACCTAGGGTCCAAATTTCAAGTTTCAGGATGTCGGGCTTCGAAAAAGTTCATTTCCCGCTTCTGGGTTGGTTGTTTTGGTCTTCGGAGCAACGACTCTTGAAATTATATTTAATATAGGTCCACTTCTAGGGGTATAGGTCTAATTGGAATTTAATTCTCCTATGTATACCTCTCTAGAAGATTGTGCCCTAGATTGGTATATAAGGAAGCCTTCTCCTCTCATTTTCTCTAAGTGAAATTTAAGTATGAAGGACAAGCTAAGAAGAAAGATTTAAAGAAAGCTAAATATCTATTGAAACATTCATCTACTCTCAAGCATCCAAGAATTCAAGCACTTTCAATCACTCAATTCATCAAGGATATCCATTGGTATCCATTGAAGGATTCCAGCTCTATGGAGCCCTCTTGTTGAAGATTTCTCCATCCACATCCATGCAAGCCTCCTCTTCCAAGATCCATTCAAGATTGGTGTTGAAGATCTACAAGAAATTGATTTGAGACATCCTACATTCTACATTCTATATTCTACATTATTTTGGAGCATACATACTTATGGATCCATCTATTCAAATTTGTCACAAGGGTTTCTATACAAGAAAGGTGAATTTGTTCATTTACTTTGTTTATCTTTGCAATTTCAATTATATTTTAAGGTTAATTCCAAAACTATTGTTTGACCAAGGTAACCCGTCCCCCCCAACAAACAAATCATTTTTCTTGCAGGGACAAGTTTTGGAACAACGAATTGGGGTGCATATTTGGATACCATTTTCAGTGAACTGTCGAGATCTGGAAACAAATTTTCTGTTGTACATTTTGAGTGAGAATCAACATTCTATTTTGGGTCAAAATCAGAGATTCTGGGTCAGAATTAGAAATTTTGGGTCAAAGGTGACATTCATTCTGGGTCAGAATCGACATTTTTCTCTGGGTCAAAATGAAATTTTTTGGGTCAAAGGTGACATTCATTTTTGGGTCAAAATCAACCTTTCTTAGAAAGGAAAAAGATTTCTGAGTTTTGTAGATCTCACAGTTTCAGTTTAGGATCACAGAAATCAACAGTTTATGAGACCGTTTGACAGGGTTTTCAGCAGATTCTTTTTCAGAGGTATGTATTTTATTCCATTTTCCTTTGCAAACATTTCTAGATCTACATTCCTTATCAATTACAATTAAATATAAGATGATTAATGGAGGTTTTATGCCCTGCATACTCGTCCCTACATTTTGTAGGACAAATGTTGGGTCCCCCTTTTTTCTTTTGCTCTTCCCTTGTTTTCTTTTTGTTTTCCCTTTGGGCTTTGCATCCGCGAGGGTTGCCCTTCTTTTTCCTTTGCCTTCTTGTGACTCCAGGACCCAGTCACGGATTTTGTTTGTTCTTTCCAGAGTCAGATTCTGGAATCTAAAATTCTCTGCTATTATGTCTTCTTTTGCGAGGACGTATGGTTGCATGAAATCCCCGGGCCTGGAGTCCAAAGGTTTTCTTGTTCCAGAGTTTGTAGAGAGAGTGCAACCTATTTTTACCCTTAGGGTATAAATACAAGTTACCTGTCATTTTCACATTTACCATGATTAAAATAATTAGAGCACTCAGAGCGATTTTAAGGTGATTAAGGTGATTAAACAACGAATTGCTCCCTGTACTTAGTGGCTAATTGGACGTTGATTTGCGGTGCTTGCTCATGATTGTTTGAAGGTGAATTTTTTGTAGAGTGCTTCCCGCACTTGTCTTCTCTACATTCTTCATGTTCCAGGTTGGCTTTCTATTTTCCCTTCTCTGGTTTTTTGTTCCTCTGGTTTCCTGGTTTTTGTTTGTTTGTGTTGTTTTTATTTTCATTTCGCTTTCATTTTTGCCATTGAGTTTTGCTTCTTGGTTGCCTCCCGTTGGTGGGTTGGCTCTTCCAGAGGGTTGTCCACCCTCTGTGCAATTGTAAGCTAATGTAAATTCTATACATTGTGGTAGAATATTTTTTTGGGCGTCTATAAATTTTGTACATTGTGTGAATACTCTGTGAATATTGTGTATATGTCATTGTTGTTCTGCGAGCTGCACTTTGGCCCTCGCAAAGCCTCAACCCTCTAGACTTTAGTATGTATATCCTTCCATCCTATTGAGCTTGTAACGCTCCATCATGTTTTGAACCACTTTGTCAAGCTCTTCGAGAGGGAGTCACCACAGTTCAAACTAGGCACCTCGCTGGTTCAAGCCATGGCAACTTTCTCTCTCCTCTTTCATGTCATCTTAATGGTGGGATTAATTTTCCATGAGTAGGCATTCAAACCCCATCCCATCTGGCATTTAATTTCCCCTATATTGTCCCACTTGTCACCATTAATGCCCTTTACACCGCCTGTCACATGGCCACATGACGACCCATGTCAGTCAAGTATGACTCCCTACTGGTCCTGTTGACAATGGCTAACTCTTTCAAACTCTAGGTGCTGAGAAGACCCTAGGTCTTTGTTCCATCTTTGTCACTTAGTCTAGTACCCCAGAGCTCCTGGGTGTTTATCAGAATCCAACTCATGTATGTCTTAATACTCTGGGATTTTTTGATGTATGTTAACATTTTTGGACAGGTGCAAAATGGTGATGATTTCCCCAGAATCTGTAAAGTTATTATTATTGTATTATGTATTGATATTTCTCTAGTATTACAGGTTGCAAACAGTTGATCAAGATGTCTGAAGTGATCACTCCTCCTAATAGCCCGGAGCTGCCCACTACCTCCACTCGGGCGGCCACAAAAACCAAGGCCAAAAAGATGCTAGCTAAGCTACCACCGACCTCCAAATACCTAAAGGAGGGCATTCTTGTGGGGTCCAAGGTGGACTCCAAAGTGCAGAAAATAAAAAACACAAAGCTCAAACTTTGGGCTGAAAAGCAGGGCTTAATTCAAGCCATATACAAACTTAAAGCTGACGGAGATATTATGGCCACTCACTTGGCCACCTCCAGCATTATTAAGGTTGCAAACTTTCCCTGCTTGGTGCAATCACCAGAATTAATACTCCAGCTAACAAAACTCTACAATGCACCTACTCAGACCATTCGGCCTGTTGATCCTCGGCCGTTACAATATCTTGCGATAATTGTCAACCTGGACGCAACAACTTTTGCCTCTGGGCTAGGGATTCCACATTTCAAAGGGTCCATCATCATCTATCGGGCCAAGTCATTACAAGAACTCAAAGAGGTTTCTCTCATCTCCTGGAAATACCTCAACTCTTAGTGGTTGAAGTCTCCAAAGAGGGACCATAAAAAGATGAAGTTGGAAATTCCCCGCGGGAATTTTAAAGAGCCCATTTAGGTAGGCATTATTTTTCTATGCAGGATCTTCGGACAACCCCATGCCTGGGATTTCTCAGCATGGATGTATTAATTCCTTTACTGCATCATCACACACAACTAGAATTTTCATTAGGCGGCTATCATCACCAACCATGTGGACTCGTAGTTGAAGGGAGTTCTCCAGAATTCAAAGTTTTACATGACATCTTATGTGCTATGGGCACTGGCCCAACAAAGACCAGCTTTTCTGGGTTTGGAAAAAATGGGCGTTCTTGGAAATGGGTCGGGCCAACTAACACCATGGGATCATTATCCCCAGGTCTAATGGGAACTGAGTTTCCCAAATTTTTGCAGGGTAAACAATGCCTTCGGTTACCAAAACATTTTGACACTTACTCGGGATTCTAGATACCGATTATCGCAAGAGGTGATGAACCTGGTGAGCACCTACATAAATTATTTTATTCACTTCCAGTAGCACACATATATTTGGGTGATCGGCTTCTCCAGGAAACCCTATCTTCTTCCCTGGTATTGCGGGAATAGAATCATTCTTTTAGAATTTTGCCGACACATTTTGGAGTTGCACGCCTTCTTCACGCTGAAGAAGGTCTCCAATGTTCTGTTCCCAGTCTCTTGTGGGAATTATACTTGTAGTCTAGCCACAATAAAAGAGGTGGATAGTGAGTTAAGGAGTCTGGGGTTGGTCAAATTAGACCACACACCAGAAAATTTTTTGATCTGTTTGGAAAGATAGCTTTGGTGCTTCCCCGGGCATCCCCACCACACATAGTAGATATTGAATATTTTTGGGCAGATTTCCAAAATATTTTTGACCTCCAAGCCTGCCAACATTTGTGGATGTCCAAGGGACTGATGAAAGTGCTCGACCTTTAGAATTTTCCAAAGGGTTTTTCAGATGACGGGCTGCTAGAAGACCCAACATACAAGGGGCAAGGATTAGACAAGCTAGATCTCCCTCTAGTGGATTGGTCCACCCCAAAAGATTCAATAGTAGAGGGATTATGCCGCCCCATTTTAGAGGCTAGTCATAATTATTTTGTCTGGATGTGCCCCAAGAGCACCCGAAAGGGACCAATTGTTCGAAGGCCTACTACTACCGCCAGACCTAGCACAAGAAAGGGGAAAGAGAAAGAAGATACCCCAGCCAAGGTACCTCCTCCAGGTCCAGCCCCCATAATGGTATAGCTACAAAAACAAATGGAGTTGGTAAGGCTGGCTAGCCAGTAGATAAGTGCACAAATTTCCTCTAACCTCCTTGTGACTCCAGTAGCATTTGCTCGCCTGACAAGATCCCCATCATTGGCTGCAATGATGAGTAGGAAGACTCTTGCTGAGGTGGGGTCTACAAGTATTTTAGACACCGGGGTCCCATTACTAAGGAAGAAGAAGCAGAAGGTGACCCCCACTCCAAGCGTAGCCACTAGCCCCGGTATGCCAGACTTGCCTCTAGTTGATGTCAGTTCATATTCTCCTGAAATCGAGAATATTTCTGATTCCTCTCCCCCACACGATGAGTTTGACGATGTCTTTGAGGCAGATGAGCTCATGAACATTCATGAGGATGTAGATAATGTGATAGAGGAGATTTCCACTGAAGATAAAGAAGATATCCCCATAGAAGAAGAAGAAGAAGAGGTCCCGAAACAAGAAACTTTCAGAGAGCAGGAAGTTTGGGAGGAAGCACAAAGGGAGCCTGAGTGGGAGAAAATGTCAGTCCAAGAGACCGAGGCTGAACCAAGGCAAAGCACAAATGAGCAACTAATAGTTGGGGAAACCAGACCCTTGGGATCAACCATACCCCCAATCATCACGCTCTAAATGCCTTTGGTTTCTCTGGAGGACCAGTTTCCCCAGAGTACATTCAAAGAGGTAGTAAAGGTGGCCGCATTGTTAAACTTTGGCCAGAGACCTCACCCACCTCCACAAGATGTCCTAGTGGAGGAAGATGTTTTGACAGATGAAACTTATGAGGGTGAAGAACAACAGTAGTAGAAAGATGGGGAAATCCCCAAAGATATAAACATTGAATCAACTAATGCTGAGAAGAATGGGGAAATCCCCAAAAATATAGGTGATGTTGATACCAAAGGAGGTGAAGCTTTGGGCATCACGAAAGAAGACACTAACCTGGTAGAAAATATTGAGGCCTCTGGAGAGAAGGAGAAAGAATAGGAATGGGAAAGAGAGAAAGAGCTCGACGATAATGTTGATCCCGGGAATACACCGCCAGATTCCAAAAGGGATCCAAATGCCTAGGTCCTAACAGGGAAGTCACCCCAGCCGCCCCAATGGCTGGTAGAATCAAGAAAGAGGAAGGCCCCAGTGGTAACAATAGGCATTCCTCTCTCCCTGGCTAAGATGATGGCCCAAAATGCAGAGGCCCAGAAGCCTAAGAAGGCACGAACAATCCATACCCTCCAGACTGGTCCAATGGGAAGTACAGTTGCAATAATTGCAACACCTCCTCCAAATGTAGATGCAGCAGCTGTAAGGCCCGAAGATTACACTATTACAAAAGTGGCACTAGGGAGAAGAGACAAGTAGGGTGAATTGGACTTGTTGAGAGAGGCCACCAAAGTAGTAGAAGCCTGATACATTAAATAGGGCTAGAAGCTATAAGAGGAAAGAGAAACCAATACAAATCTCCTCGCTCTTTTGGTAGAACTTACACAACCTCTGGCCGAGATCCATCCGAAAGCTTCTTCCTCCAGATTGCTTCTTGCACAGGGTGATGTGGATTCTCTTAGGGCCATGAAGAAGAAGACACAGGCTGTGGACAGGTGGGTCATCAAGCAGATAGCTTCCATAAGAAAATTCCTAGTGGTGTCCCTCCCAGATCTTTACCAGATCAACATCCTCCTGAGCCAGGAAAATGGCTCTGCTATTGTATGGGATCCGGACTTGGAGAAGTATGAAAAATGGAAGGCCAGTTTGGTGGAAATTTTCAATGCTGGAGAAGAAACCATCACAGAGGCGAGAATTTTGGGAGATGAATCATATGATTCTCTCTAGGCCTAGCACTCCAGACTTGGCCTCAAAATTGAGGTATGCAAGGAACTAGTTAAGGCCTTAAAAGAGAAGGTGACCGCAACCTAATATCCTTTGGGCCTATTTCAGGCATTTGTGGTAGGGGTGTCACAAGTCAACCCCTTAACCACCGAAACATGCACCCCAGAGGACTACATCCTTAGCAAATTTGATGAGTGAATGGAGTCTTTGTATCCAGTTGCCAGAGATTTTGACAAGGGCAGGTTATCAAGATTATCCAAGATGATGATCCGAGCACATGATGTCATGAAGATGGTAGATGAATTCTGGAACAAGGCTGGAGAAGTCAAAGAAAAGTTGGAGGCTGTCTGCAGTCAATGGGATGACATCAAGGACATAGATGAAGAAGGCATAGGCCAAGTATTAAAAGCATTCAAAAGCAGTAAGGAGCAATAAGGTTCTCTGAATTCTGGAGAATTCCATCAGCCATGCATATTTTGTATTCTTTATTCTTTGAGCTTAAGCTCCCAGATCCTGAATTTTCGGATCCACAATTTTGTATTCTTTGGATGACCCATGTCCAGGTTCCCCAGAACCAACTGGTCATTGTCAAGCAGTTAATAAGGATGTCAAAAAATGGGTGACTCTAGTAGGGTGCATCAGCTTGAGAGATGATTCTGATGGGTGGTCTTCCCAAGGTGCCACTCCAACATAACACCTGGCACATCGAAGACTGTGAGTCACTTTTCCATTAATGAGACATGTAGCCTCGATCCCCAGATTGAATTTATTCTATTCTCCCTTTGGCTCTCTTCTCGAGGCCGAGTCTTCCATACCTCTTTTCTTGTCTCATTCTTCTGACATGTCAGACCTCTGCTCTTATCAAGGTCATTGTAGCATGGTGCAGGTAGTACCGGCCACCAAAAATTATATTTTATTGATTTAGTGTAAACGTAAGTTAGGTTAATTTTAGGGCAAATATGTGTATAAATAATAATTCTGACCTCATTCTAAGGGTCGGCAAAATTGATGATTTTGTAGTCCATAGCTACATAAAATTTTTAGCATTTTCATAGTTGCAGAGCTCAATGCTCCTTAGTTTTTTTAGCATTTCAGTAGATAGATGTTCCCTTGGAGGTTGTTGATGTACTCACCAGTGATGCTAGAAAACCATTAATGAAGAAGGAAGGATTCTCACAATGTTTTCGTTCGTCTCTTGGTCTCTGAGTTAATATTCTTTCGTGCTGTATGTTTCTTATGTCCCTTGCTCTGATATTTTAAGTAGATTAACGACCTCCTTTTCCCTCGCTATTGAATATATGTGAACTAATGGTTCTGTGTGTATTCAGTATTTTAGTGTAGTATGTTAGAGCATGGTTGATGTTTTGAATATATTTGCATGACTATAGATAGTTGAAATATTTCTAACCTTGGCCTATCTTTTGAAGTTTATTTGGTTGACTAACAAATGCTTGCAGGAAACCCCACTTACCTAAATCCCCAAAGAAGACGAGTTGAGATAACTAGCTATGCCCCAAACAAAATAGTCACAATTCCCAACTTAGCTCCTGCACCATTGAGACCCAACTCTCACGTGCTTGAAGGCCTGGAGAATCTCATTTCTCTGGACAACCTTTATAGGCAAAGTTGGCTGGTACCCCGGTACCCAGTGACAACTTACCTCTGTTGGCGGACCCAATCACAAACCCCCATCAATAGGAGGCATAGGGCTTCATTTATGTGTAAATATCTATTGTTCAAAACCTTATCTAGAGACCTCCATTTTATTCTTTACATTTTGGTGAACCCACAATATTAGACAACTCTTTCTTTTTGGTGTTAGATTTGCATCTTATGTTAGATATTACATGCATCTAAAAGTAGATTTATTTTATGCTCTTGCATTTATATGTCAAAAAATAAAAAAATCACAAAATTTATTTAAAAATACAAAAACATTTACATTTTTCATCATACATTCATTTCAATGCATTTGGATATATCTAGATCTATTTTCTATGCAGTTCTTTATTCGTTATCATGTTGCACAAGTTGTTTCAAGTGTTTTTCAAACATCCTTCTATAACTTTTGGGATTAAACAACATCTTCCTCTTACCTTACCATTGCATGGTGTTACACCTAGAAAGACTTTATTTAGTACATGTGTTGTTGCTTTGTCCTCTCTTGTATTACCTTGTAAGGATATATTAGAGAAAGAAGATGACTTTAATATTTCTCTCCATCATATTTCTCTTTATGGAGATGAGTTGAGGATTGATGTTAATTCTTCTCCTAATATATGTCTTTTCTATGATCCTACTTTAGAATATAATTTACCTTCTTTCCCCTTTAGGGATCAAGCTTTAGTGATTTATGGCACCCCTACAATGTGATTTATTGATAGGGATGATAATCCTCCTATTTGGTATGAACCTTTGGATTTGGATGTTGATTGCTCTCTTCCTCATGAAGCCATTGTGGATGATTCTAATTTTTGGGAGGAACCCTTGGATAAAGACATTAATTTATCCCTTCCTTGTGAATATGCTTTGATACAAGAGGGTGATTTATTAATGGATGTCATATTCATACATGATGGTGACTCTGTTTCTAAAACGCACTCCCCTTATGGATAAATTTCAGAGAAAGAAGAAGACATTATAGATGCTTTACCTCCATTTGGGATTCCTTCTAGTGATGAGGCATTAGTGGAGAATGATATGAATTAACTTAATGCTCTCCTTCTTAGTGGTGATCTTATGGAGAATAAAGATCCTACCTCATCTCCTCCTAGGATGTCTTCTTTGATTCCTTCTCGTGAATCTATTTGTACTATTGAGACAACTAACATGGTTTACCCAAAACCCTTGTTGACTATCAAAGGTTGTCCTCGCGTTACTATCAAAGGTAAACCTATGGAATTTTTAGAGTCTTTCAATGATCAAGATTTGATAGCTCACACCTATTGTATAAGGAATAACCCTCAACCTAATCTAGTGGTTCCTACTTCATTACCACCTTCTCAACCCATTATTCCTCCTCCACCCCATCTTCTTAGCCAAGAGTATGATATAATAAACCAATTGTGTAATGCCCATGCCAAGATTTTTTTATGGGAGCTTCTTCAAACTTCACCTACCTACCATGAATCCTTGCAAAAATCTCTAGAAACTCTTTTCACTCCACCTCCTAATCAAGAGAACATCAATGCCTTCTTACAATGCATGCATGTTACCCCGGGTCCTCCCGAGATTATATTTACTCAAAAATATTTACCTTCTAAAGAAGTTCAGAATCAATATGATGCTCTTATGGTTGTTGTTACTATCAATAAGAGTATCATTCGTAGGACCTTGATTGATAATGGATCTGGGCTTAATATTTGTAGCATGGAAATTCTCAAAGTGATTAAAACTGATCTTTCAACTATTCAACATGATAATACTCCTATACGTAGCTTTGATAACATTGATAAGAACACTTTGGGCATCATTACCTTACCTATCAAAGTAGGTCTGGTCATCCTGAATACTCCTTTTCATGTTATGCCTAGAGCTCTTAATTATAACCTCCTTTTGGGTAGACCTTGGTTTCATAAGATGCATGTTGTTCCTTCCACCCTTCACCATAAAGTCAAGTTTATTCACAACAACATGGTGTATACACTTCATGTGAATGATGCGCCAAATCCTTGCTTGAATATTCAAACCCAAAATAATCCTATTACTAATAGTAATACTTCTTCCTCTAATGCTCTTCCTGGAGATGATTGGGGAACCAAGGATTTTAATCCCACCTTTAGTGGAGAGTATAAGGTTTCTGATCTTGATTTTATGAAGCCACAAAGAGAATTTGAATAAAAAGCTTTTGATTCTACTTCTAATTCCCTTCGTAATAACTTTGTCATTGCTTCTACCCACTATGAATCTATCAAACCTACTAATGATGACATACTGACTACTGAAGCTCCATTGACTCCTTCTGATATGGCTTCTTGTTATGGTCATGGTTATCATTTACTATTTAAAAAAGGATTCCATGGTCAAGGATGTGGTAAGCATAAATAGGGAATTTAAATTCCCTTATAGAATGGGGGACATGAGCATTCTTATGGATTGGGATTTAATCCTCAACAACACATCAATGTTACCAACATCTCAAATAACACTTCAAAACATGATGAACATATGAAGGAATTTGACCAAGAAGTTATTTTGCCTAAACTCCTTAGTGCTAAGATGATTACTAGACCCAAATGTAAAAAGAAACGTAGTCCACACTTGAAGACTCCTCCTTTTTGTTTGTATCATAGATTTCATGGTCACTCTACTAATGAATGTCAAGCTTTACATTATAAGATTAGGCAGCTCATTGATAGTAAAGTTTTTTATTTAACATGTGGCAAAGAGTTATATTTCAATCCTATTTTCTCTAAATAAAATTTATGTTCCTATTATGGAACTCTACATTATGTAAGCAATGTTCGCCTGATCCTTGGGGGCTCTTTGTCTGGCATAGTTTTGTGAGCGATATAATAGGTTCCCTTTCATCCTTGTTCCTACGCTTGGGGGGCAAGGATTCCATCTCCTTCTTTTTTGTCTTTCCAGTTAAGTAGTATCTATCTATTATGTAATATCCAATCATACATAGAAATTTTGGTTTGCATTGAGGATTTATGTCCTTGATTATAACCCATTTCATTGTTTGATATTAGGTTTCCATGGTTGATAAAACTCTCACCTTGAAAACTGAATAGTGTGTTATCCCTCACAAGGGTTACTTTTCCACTTCTTGCATGATATCTCTTTGCATTCATCCCTTCCATGGCCTCATAGGAGTTGTGACCTTCTTGGCTTGGATTGAGTGTTGTCTATGGATATTGTGTTGATGTTACTGATGAAGTCTTTATCCTTGTTCTTTCTTTCCTTAATATGTCAAAATAGTATGTATTTTCCATCTTAAGGAGGGGGCATATATTCGGCCTCCCTCGTTCTATGTTATGCATTTTTGTTCTAACCTTTTTTTTTGAAAAATACTAAATCCTTTGAAGGTAACACACATAAGTTGCTAAATCTTGAAGAGATACGCAATCAATTACAATTCAATATGCTAAATCCTTGGAAGGTAACGCACATAAGTTGGTAAATCCTGAAGAGATACACATTTTACAAATGTATTTCATGGTGATATGAGGATTTGGATCCATGGGTACTTCATAAAATCTGTCAGAAGACACACTACATACATGCACAAAGCTGCTAGAAGGTGTAAAAATTTATGCGGTGACTATCAAGTTCTTTCTTGGTGGGCCATCCTATCCTTTTTGTGGTTCACAATGAGATACACACATCTCATTGGGCAAGGTAATCACACCCTCTCTCTCTTTTTCTTTGACTGGTGATGTCTCTCTTATTGTAATCTTGGGGTTGAAAAAGACTTGAGTCACTAGGGGATTGGGGATTCCTTTGTCCCTTTTTATTTCAATAGTATTATCTTTTCTTTACGATATCCTTTACCAAGAGTTTGCATCGAGTCCATACTCTTGCTAAAGTGGGGGCTAAATGTATCATCGTAAAATGGAAGCACTTCCATTTTGGACTGGTTTAGCCCTCTAAGAAAGTGGTTTGGGGTCATGTCAAATTTTTTGAATGGGTCTTTGACTTGGATCAGGCTTTGCCCCCTATTCTACCCCATTTCCCACTTTTCTTCGGCCTATTTCTGGCATCCTAAACAACAAACTTGAGATTTTTGACCTCAGGGTCAAAATTGACCTTTCTAGGTGAGGGTCGACCTCGACCTTGAACTAGGTCAAGGTTGAAATTGACCTTGACCTAGCTCAATTTTTACCTCAACCCTAACCTAGGTCAGGATTGACCTTGATTTTGACCGAGGGTCCAGATTTTAAGTTTCTGGAGTTTCCGGATGTCAAGCTTCAAAAAAGTTCATTTCCCGCTTTCAAGTCGGTTGTTTTGGTCTTCAGAGAAATGAATCTTGAAATTATATTTAATATAGGTCCACTTCTAGGGGTATAGGTCTAATTGGAATTTAATTCTCCTATATAGGACTCTCTAGAAGATTGTTCCATAGATTGGTATATAAGGAAGCCTTCTCCTCTCATTTTCTCTAAGTGAAATCTAAGTGTGAAGGAAAGCTAAGAAGAAATATTTGAAGCAAGATAAATATATATTGAATCATTCATCTACTCTCAAGCATCCGAGCATTCAAGCACTTTCAAGCACTCAATTCATCAAGGAGATCCATTGGTAGCCATTGAAGGATTCAAGCTCTATGAAGCCCTCTTGTTGAAGATATCTCCATCCACATCCATGCAAGCCTCCTCCTCTTCCAATATCCATTCAAAATTGGTGTTTAAGATCTAAAAGAAATTTATTTGAGACATCCTACATTCTTTTGGAGCATACATACTTGTGGATCCACGGATTCAAATCTGCCACGAGGGTTTCTATACAAGCAAGGTGAATTTGTTCATTTACTTTGTTTATCTATGTAATTTCAATTATATTTTAAGGTTAATTCCAAAACTAGAGTTTGACCAAGGAAAACCCCTCCCCCCAAAAAAAAACCATTTTTCTTGTAGGGACAGGTTCAAAACAACGAATTGGGGTGGAGATTCAGATACCCTTTTCAGTGAACTATCAGGATCTGGAAACAGATTTTCTGTTGGACATTTTGGGTCAGAATCAATATTCTATTCTGGGTTAGAATAAGAAATTTTGGGTCAAAGGTGACATTCATTTATGGGTCAGAATCGACATTTTTCTCTGGGTTAGAATCAGAAATTTTGGGTCAAAGGTGACATTCATTTTTGGGTCAAAATCGACCTTTCTCAGAAAAGAAAAAGATTTCTGGGTTTTGTAGATCTCACAGGTTTGGTTTAGGCCAGAGAAAATCAATAGTTTTTGAGACCATTTGACAGGGTTTACAGAAGATTCTTTTTCAGAGGTATGTATTTTATTCCATTTTCCTTTGCAAACATTTCCAGATCTACATTCCTTATCAATTACAATTAAATTTAAGATGATTAAAAGAGGCATAGGGTTTCATTTATGTGTAAATCTCTATTGTTCAAAACCTTATCTAGAGACCTCCATTTTCTTCTTTACAATATGTCATAGGCATAGAGGAAGGATTTATAAGAGATTTTAAACAAACAAGAATGCAATTGAAAGTAAATATAGAAATGATACCTCTTCCCTCTCTTGAACATCAATGACATCATGTGCATTCATTAATTATGTAAAACCCAATGGTTTCTATATATAGAACAAATAAGTCAGGTGCATTAATCAATATAGACTACAAGTACATGTTTAACCATAATACAATTCAACTAATAAACTTAAATTCTACTGAATTACCTTTTTTCGTTTGGGTGTCCTCAAGGATTTCTTTCTCTGTCTCGGTGTCCTCAAGTTAGGTGGGGTACCCTAGCAAAAACAAAATTAACATAAGAGAAACAAATATGATACCACACGGGTTCAATTAAAATTGTAAATAAGAGATGTGCAAAATATTATACCACAAATCTCTGAAGGCCAAAGTCAATGGTCGAAAGCGTGATATCATCAATTTTGAAAATCTGAGTAGCCCACAAGCCCTATAAAACACCAAATATATATATATAT
>MU224213.1:0-29720 GCA_018584345.1 Thuja plicata
ACACTCAATTAATTCCGTGGCGAATAAGAGTAAACATTAAAGAGAAATATGGGCGAAGAACCCGAGTACCAAACGGAAATTGCGTAATCATAGTGGCGAACGTTCCGACCACAATATGACTATTTTATAAAATCTGGGCGAACCGGTCAACTAGTTTACGGTGTTTTTTTTCGCCAATTTCTATAGCCCGATCGGGACATATTCGCCAATTGGCGAATAATCGCCACTAAAAAAATCCCTGATTTCAAAGAACAAGTGATAACAATAATGTTTACTTGAAATGTGACTGTGAGAATAAAGTTTTGATTGCTGAAATTTTTATTGATGACATTATATTTGGAGGCAATGACACTTTATGTAAAGGATTTGCTGATGAGATGAGAAAAGAGTTTGAGATGTCAATGATTAGAGAGATTAAGTTATCTCTAGGTCTATATATACAACAAGTTACTAGAGGAATCTATATTACACAAGCCAAGTATATAAAAGAGATTCTTAAAAATTTTGGTATGGAGGATTCCAAACTTGTTGGAACACTGATGGTTACAGGATGTAAATTATCTAAAGAGGATGAAACAAAAGAGGTGGATACTACTCTTTACTGATCCATGATTGATAAATTGTAGTATTTTGTTCACAAAAACCTGATATAGCACATGTTGTTGGAATTGTTGAAAGATTTTCTTCTAATTTGAAGGAAAAACATGTCTAGAGTAAAAATAATTTTGAGATACCTGAAAGGGATAGAAGAGTTTGGGTTAATATACAAGAAAGGAGGTACTTTTGATCTGCATGTATTCACTGATGCAGATTGGGCTAGAAATGTTGATGACAGAAAAAGTACTAGTGGAGGTGCATTCTTTCTAGGTGAAAGATTGGTTACATGGTTGAGAAAGAAACAAAGTTGTATTTCACAGTCTACTATCGAGGCTGAATATGTTGCTACTACTATGAATTATGCAAACATAGTGTTGATTAAGCAATTACTTAAAGGTATATAAGAAGAGATCACAGATCCAGTTACTATTTTTTGTGATAATACCAGCAATCAAAAACATATCAAATAACTCGGTTATGCATTCAAAGACCAAACACATTTCTATCAAGTATCACTAATTGAGAGAGAAAGTTCAAGAGAAGAATGTGAAATTGGAATAGGTGAATTCAAAGAAACAATTGGATGATATATTTACAAAGCCACTTCCTAAGGATTCTTTTGAGCATCTAAGAGGTAAATTAGGGGTTCTTCCCCTATCCAATGTTCACTAAGGAGCATGAGGCATGCTGCATCAATTATGTATTTCATTAGAATATCTATTTATGAATGGATGTTAGTATGACACACTTTAGGTGATTCCTAAAGTTGTGAAAATATTTTTGTATGTAATATTTTATGTGTACATGTCAGGTATAATCAACTACTGAAATAAGTTTTCAGGAGTATGTCTTTTTGACATTGTTGTCAAAGAGGGATAATAACAAATTGATGATTTTTAACTATTGAGGGAGAAAAATGAATTGCTCATATTTACTCATGAAGGAGATTCAAAATGTATGTTACAGAAACATAAGATTTATCCAAGAGGGAGATTCAGATAAGAGAGATCAAAGTGGAAACAAATATATCAACTCAGAGGGAGTACAATTATGTATTCGAGAGTTTCCATCATCAGTTGCTATAACATTGTTATAGTGATTGCCATCAATGCCAAAGAGGGATATTTTTTATTAACTAATGTTTATCTTATAAATATTATGAAGACTAAGTGATACCAAGTATCATGATTGTATAAATGTTTAGATCAGTTATTATTTTGTCATTGATGTCAAGAAATTGATTAATTGATTTTTATTATGTTACCATATCTTAAGAGGATAAGTTAAATGGGTGAAAAATAGAGATCAGACAATGATGAAGTAATGATGTTATAATTATTTTCTACTATATATTTGATGTTATCAAATCAATACATTTGATTGATCAAGTCAAGAACTGTAATGAATTAAGTTATGATTGAAAGAGATACTTTACCAAGATAGATTGAGTCAATCAGTAGAATGTTATGTGAGTTAGTTATAGTTACCAAATACTGAGCACTAAGAGCAAGTTAGACACCGAGAAATGATGAAGTTAGTTACCGAGTTGCAAAGAAATTTTTACCAAGTATAGTATAAAAATATTAAATGATGATTTAATGTGAAGTGATGATGAGCTAGATGAGGAAATGAATTTTATTACAAGATCTATGAGTGGGAAAATTTAATATGAAGATCTAAGGCAAAGATCAAGTGGTTAAACAAAAAAGTGAAAGTTCCAAGAAAAGTTACAAGTTATGAGGTAAAAGTGATTTGGTTTACCGAGTTGGAAATATGAAGAAGATGATCAAATGACCGAGTGCAAAGGAGGGAAATTCAAGTTAAGGAGATTAAGAGGCAAAATTATGTCTATATAAAGAATGAGAATTACATAGAGTGGATACTACTGGTGAATTGAGAAAAGAAGGAAAGAAGTTGAAGAACAACATTTATCAAGCAGAACAGAGAAAGACAGATCAAAGAATATACAGACTGAGAAAGAGATCAGTGGAGTATGTGATGCCAGTATTCAATTGAGCATAAAGGATATGATCCAAGCATAGTGAGTTGCTAATTTTTAGAGGTCAAAGTTTACTGTTGCTTATTAATATTTGTAACAGAGAAATCTCTTAACCGTGTGGATTTAACCGTCCTATAAGTAAAACCTATACTTAGGTGACATTCCAAAAGAGTGTTTGAAGACCTCTAAAAAGGCCACTCCTAACAGGGTGAAGATCTTAATAGATATGAGGTAAATCCCCTAACATGCTCACATTTAGAAAATGTGTTTGTAATCTTTAACAAGATACGTTCTTAACTGAGCATACTTTAGAAGGGTACAATTTTTATTATGGGTTACAATTCCCATAGAGGTTTTTCCCAAATTGGGTTTCCTTGTTAAATCTGGTGTCAAATGAGTTCTATCATGTGTTAATGAGTTAATCTGATGTTGCTAAGTTTGAATGATTTATTGTTGCTTATGATATTTGGTGAATTTTTTATTTACTATATTCAATACTTACCAAGTGAAGATCAGTGAGTTCAGTTTTAAGAGTTTAAGTTTGATTTGTCTTATTCACCCCCTTCTAATGGGACCAACACAAATATCCATGAAAATGGTTGGAAAAATCACTAAGTCCAAGAAAGATCATGGACTGATGACAATAGATGGCATTGAAGATCAATAAGTTTGATTTTTAGTGATGATTGTTGGCTACAAGGTTTATCAATCTAGTCAGTTGAATAGTGTTCCCCATGGAGCTATTCACGTCACTTACGTGATAATGAAGGAAGGAACAAGATATGTCCTAGCTTAGATGGTGATATCACATCTTTTGGAAAACTTGAAGAGGATTTAGACAGACAAATGAAATCACTAAAGTTTGGATCACTTTTGGTATGTATGTTTTTCTATGTGCAAAATGTTTTCCTTGGTAAAGGAGTGGTAACTTGGAAAATTGATAGACCAGGTTTATATCAAATAAATGAATACATAAGTGAACCAGGTGATAACATAAATAATTTTATGTGGGGATTTTTTAAGGAGTTTCAAGATAGAATACATAAGAGGTATAGGATATCTTGACACATTGTGGAGAAGTACAAAGATAGTGTTTGTTTTCTAGTTAATACTGATACTTCTAAGATACAAGTAATAGATCCCAGAATTTCATGGATACCTGAGAAGGGATATAAGATTGATGAACATTTTTTAACCCTTAACATTGAATCTTTACTAAAACTATCGGTTAAAAAGAAAGCAAAGGGGTATGATACTTTTGAGGAGGCATATGAAAGAATCACCTTGCAACTCAAAAAGCCTAGGATAAAGAGAAAAGAAAAGAAGATCATTAGTCAGTTAGAAGAAATTTTTGCTACTAGTGACTTGGTATTAGTTCCAAAAGTGAGAAACCAAAGAGCATTCTCGATGCTTATGATAAGAGGAAAAGTAAGAAAGTATAAAATCAGAGTAAGACTCTAGGACTACCATCGGTAGAAGAGTTTGGTATGGAGAAGAATGATGAAGGTAAAAACTATGACCCTATGCCAGCCAAAGCATCTCAACCTATCAAGAAAAGGACATATGTTAAGAGGAAAACTAGAGGATAGTACCTCTCCTAGCAAGAAAAATAAGAAAACAAAAGTAGACAATGAGAAAACTGATTCTGAGAAGGAAATCACTGACATGGGGAAGTCTAGAAAGACAAAATTCAACATTTCTAAGAGTGCAACATAAGTTTCTAATGCAATAAAGGAACATGGAATGATAGGTAAAATTAGTAACTTCAAATTCTCTAAGTTATCTGATGAAGACAAGAAGACTATTGAAGATGTTATTTAGAAAGACAAAATTCAACATTTCTAAGAGTGCAACATAAGTTTCTAATGCAATAAAGGAACATGGAATGATACGTAAAATTAGTAACTTCAAATTCTCTAAGTTATCTAATGAAGACAAGAAGACTATTGAAGATGTTATTGTATTCCATTTTCATAAATTCATCATAACACTGAGTCAAATCAAAAATCATATTGATGATGAATTGTATAAAGTAGTTAATGTCATATGGGAGTCTTCCCTAGAGACTAAAAATGAAATAAGAGAAAGGAAACTTCTTTACACTATGACACATTTAGCAAAAAAGGAAGTAGATGAGACAATAAATATAAAGTTAGATTGAGTGTTGGACATAGAACTGCAAAGCTACTAGATGGGAAGGAGAAAAAAGTTGAAGATGAGAGATTGGTGATATGGAAAAGGATATTCAACATGGATCAATGGTGCAGGGCGCCTCCCTATTTGATTTTTTGGTGTGTTTTAGGGTTTTATTAGATGTGTGTGTGTGGATTGGAATAAGGTCTTATGGGTTAGATGCAATGATAGTTAACTTCATGTTTGTAAGAGCCATAGTGCTCATTAAGTGTTTTAGGGGTCATTTTGGCTTTAAATAGTGAAAAGTTGATATTTTAGTGTAATGTGGGTTTTAGGTGTGTTTTAGGACCCTACATATACTATTTAGGGTCATGGAAGTCAAACTCACCCATCGAGTTGACAAAAAGAGTCAAAATGCTCAAAGTGCAGAAAGTTGCTCGAGCAACTTTTGCAAGAAATTGCAAAATGTAGTTAGATTAGTTGTAACTACACCATGCTCAATATATGAGAATGGATTTGATGATTTGGGATGGTTAATGAAATTTTGGATTGCAACATTTGTTTTTGAGACCTCTGTACATATGACTGTAACTGTATTCTTGTAATCTGCACTGTTTCCTTGCTACTGTACCATTGTGTAGGGATTGGCAGAGCAGATCTGACCCCATGGGGGTCTAGTGTTTTCAAATAGATTTCATATGAAATAGATAGTTTCATTTCAATTTCGTGTACTGTAAAGCTAGAGGATTTTTTAGGTCACTAGTCTGTGAGTGACATTACAGTGTTGTTTAGTTAGAAATGGCTCTAACCTAAGAACCCACCGACGGAATTTGTTAGGAATAAGGTGTCTCAACCTTGGATAATTCCTATTCTTATTATTTGTTTTGTAAAATGTATTTTCTTGCAAATAATGTAATTAAGTGTGAGTGTAAATGTCTAGTTGGCATGTTGATGTGTCACTCCACTTGATATGTCGGCATCTTGAATTGTGTGTAAGGAGATCATGGCTGAAATGGTTATGACAGATTCCTATGACACGTAAGAGCTATTTCTAGGAGATTTCAATGACAAGTGAAGACATGTGGAAACTGATAAAGTTGAGTGCTTTACGCTCTTCCTCCTTTGATCCCAACCGTGGGGTTCGGGGCATCGGCCTGAAAAAAATTTTAGGGTTCCTATTTTCTCAGAGAATGGTAAAACCCTAATACGGTTATCCTTGGAAGTTACCCTAAAAAGGAAAGCACTTGATATAAGTGTTTTTTAGGGTTACAGGAAAGGATATGAAAAGAGTGTATTGTTGATATGATCTGGTGCTACTGGATTTTTCTTAGAGTGTCGATTGTCTCTTGAAAGAACTTGCATTGCAAGTGTGTTGTAACCATTGTGTTGAAGATAATACATTGTGTAGGTTTTGGAGTGCTGGGGTTTTTTACTGAAAGGTTTTCCCCAGGGTAAATCATTGTGTCATTCTCTATTTTATCTGTATGCAAGGTATGTGGCTGCAATATCATTGTTAAAGTAGTTAACGAATTTGAAATTGTAAGGATTTAAAAGAATTTACACAATACTTTCCTATAGAGATTAGTGTAGGAAGTTGTTTTCGCACCTGAGTTTCCTTACAAAATTGATTGAAACCATGGGGGAAGTAGGGTTAGAGTATTTAGATAGGATTTTTTTTCATTCTTGCAGTTTTAATGGATTTCCTAGGCCAAATAGCAAGCCCTATGGCTAACTGGTGAATCCAGGTGAGCCAAGACAGGGTGAAGAAAGAATTGGTTCGAGCACCCATGATCTTTGGGAAAAGACTTAGTGGAATTTTTAGATGCCCTAGATAGTCTCCTAAAATGATTCAAAGGAGTTGATTCAAATTTTGGATACCATTTTGACAATTGTTCATGCTGACTGGTCCAGAGGCCTAAATAATAGGCTAAAAACTAGGGCCTGCAAGAACTTAGGATTGTGGGTGCATCCAGAAGTCAGGAATTTAGATTATGATAGAGTTTTTTGATACCTTAAATATTTTAAAGATCTTTTTTGGATTCATTTGGATATTTTTGGAGCATTAGCTCAAAAATAGTGAATTTAGACCTACTAGGAATTGGGGAATTAGGCCCCCTAGTGAAATTGAGACCAATTGGATTGGTAATGGGTCTAGAAGCGTGGGAAAGGTTTCAGAATGACCTTTGATGGGTCAAGAAGATAGATAAGAGTCCAAGTGGATGTATGGGAAGACCCTAAGTAGGGGTTTGGGATTCTAGGAGTAAATCTAGTGAAGAAGATTAGGCATTTGAGTAACTAGTTGGACTAGTTAAGCCTAGAAACTTTGGAATCTTCCAAAGATCAACTATACCTTGGAGGAGAAGTTGATAGTGAGGGTCTTGGAGATCCTAATTAGAGAATAACTTAAAAATAAGTAACCATTGGATGGTTAGGGTAGAGAAAGAAGAAAATTGAGGAAGGAAAACACTAGAATACCAAACTCTCTACATCAATCAACCACGGGTAATAGATACAACAGGTGCAACTCAAGTAGATAATAATTTTACTTTGAATGAGTTAATAGGAGATGTATTAGGTAGAATTAAAATTATGGTTACTCATATAGACCTAAGAAAATATTTAGTTGATGATGTTATGATTGAGGATATCACTAAAAATAAAACTCTCTTATGGTTGGAGATGAAGTCGAAGACATTCCACTTCAGTCTCCACTTGATGTAAATCTAGTTGAGATAAATGATGAAATAGTTGATACAAAAGCACACAAAGTTGATGAGAAAGAAAATAGTGAGGAAATTAAATAGGTAATTGAGACCACTGAACAACCTAAAGATACCACATAATAGGAAAAGGAATTAGAATAAGGTGAAGCTACTCAAGGAAAACAAGATATTGAATAACAAAAAGATCAAGAAAAGAACATAGAGATAAACAAAGAAAAAAGAAACATTGGTACTGGTGAGAAAATAAACAAAGATGGAGTTGAGATACCAAAGGTTAACACCCCTAGTGACTCACAAACTAACACAGAGGATACTGGTGAGAAGAAGAAGAAGAGAAAGAGAATATAAGAAGATGAAGAAGAAGTTGAAGAAGAAGAGGAAGAAGATGATCCAGAATTTGAAATTCTGAAGAAAGATTTAAATAAGTTGAAGCCCAATGAACAATTACTATTTTCAAGGAAGCTAGAAAAAAAGGTTGAGAAGAACATAATTAAGAAGAATAAGTACAAAACAAAAAAACTAAGAAAAATTGTTGCTATACATTTTGTTGTAGTACCTGATGTAGATATTGATGAAGAAGCATCTATGATTGATCAACTAAAAACCTTAGTTGATGCAATTACAACTCTAGATCATGACATGAAAGAGGAAATGATTAAGATAGAATAGAAGAGATTGGAGAAAGAGATGATGGAGAAGATACTGTAGAATATTTCACTTGAGAAATTTTCACTGTATGAACTAGTTAAGAAACTCAAGGAATCCTTACTTGAGGTTGGACAAATCTTAAACATAACATATATTCTGACCAACTTCACTACAAAGATAAAGACAAAGAAAGAAGAGTTGGATAAATAGTTGGCTAGACTTGTCAACCAATTTGTCCCCTCAAATAGTTCCATAATGGATTACAATGCAAAATTGAAAGGGTTGATACACAAGGAAATAAAACTTAAGGAAGAGGAGGACATGATAAGGATGACATTGCTAGAATTAAAAGGATTTTTGACTCCACACATGGACATTATCCAAGGTTATCTTAAGAAAGATATAGTGTTGATAGGTACACTCCATGTATGAGTACAATTGATTGTATGGAGGATCTGGCTTGAAACATAAATGATCATCACATTTCTATGAAAACACTTAAAGAGTCATGGAAGCATTCGCTTGCTACTACAAATGTACATTTCAAGACTATATTTCACAAACTGTAAAGTATTAACATACTTGTATATAAAAAAAAATTTTATCATAGTTTTTGGAATTATTGTCAAAAAAGGGGGAGTATATATGTAGATCAAAAGGGGGAATATATAGTAGAAAGAGTATATAGAGTATGTAGTATGATACATAGAGGAGTTATAGATTTAAGGGGAGTATGTAATCAGACATGGAGTATATGTTCTGAACTTATGAAGTTTTTAAAATTTGAACAAGTTTTTTCCATCAATGCCAAAGGGGGAGAATGGTGATATTAGAATGTGGAGAGATGACATTGATGATGATATTATAGAGTATGGTTGTTATTGTTGGCAAACCAACATAGGTAAGAAATTTTTGTGTGATAAAATGAATTTATACCAACCAATATACAATATAACCAATCGGTAACAAAAAGTCAAGTCAGATAAGTGAACAAGTAAACAGGAGAACAGGTGAAGGAAAAATCAGTTAAGGAAGAAAAGTATGTTATTGGTAAGTATGAAGATATAAAGACAATAGGTATATTAATATTTTTGACCTCACCACTTAGGTCACACCGATAAAGACATAAATGAAGATACCACTAACCAGCCAGTTCAGTGATTAGGTAAAACCAAAGGTTATTAAACAATGTTGTTCAATTGGTAAAAGCAATTATGATGGTGTACAATTCATTGAATCTAGACAACATGACAAATGTAGTACAGTGTTTCAAGAGTTGAATAAGTAAATTTATTGGTATTTGTGTACAAATATGATTATGAATTCAAGGCATATTCTAACCAATAATATTGAAGAAATATTTTACATTGGAGATAACAACTTCAAGTTTGTTATGGACGACACGCTAAGGATTTTATGTTTTGATGAGTTAGTTATGATTGATAAATATATTTTGGAGGGAATCAGAAACCCTAATTAGATTTACAATTAAAGGTGAAAGGATATAAGATGATAGTTGTTGATATTGTGAGTTAGTGATGATGTTGGTGAAGAACAGTTGAAGTATTATTGATAAGTAAGATCTTGGACAACAATTTCTAGGTGACTCGCCCTATTAGGAGTGACTAATACCTTGTTAGAAGTATCTAAAGTCCTATTACAAACTACCTTGTTAAATTATTTAATCCCACTATTACAGTGTTCACCCTGTTAAGGGATTTACAATAAACTCTTGTAAGAGACTACCCGGTTAAGGGATTTAACTTGTTGAAATTATTAGGAATATAAAAATAAAATTGGCTTGTAATATGAACTCTTGAATGATAATTATATCCTTTGATGCTTTATTCTTTCTCTTAACCTGATCCTGAATCCTCTCTAAAATTTGCTAGAAAGTGACATATTGTAAGCTCCTAACAGAGAACTCCTTTCTACTATAGTGATAAGATTATGGGTGTCATCCCCACCATATTTTTTCCCTCTGAGGAAGGGTTTCCATGATAAAAATCTAAGTGGTATGTGTTTGGATGTATTATCTTTTCATTCTTTGCACTTTTACTTTACACTTACTGTTATATGCTTGATATGTTGGAATTTTCCTTTGCTACTACTTAAGGGTTTATGTAAAATTCTAAAAGTTTTATTAGTCTTGATTCACCCCCATCTCATTACCTATTATTTCCCACAAATTCATCATCAAACTAAGCCTTCATGTGGCTTACAAGGAACAAGTATTGTTGAATCCAGCTTCTGACCGCCTAAAGGTGTATGGTAAGATCTATCAACATTTTAAGATGCAATAAGGTCTTTTTGAGTGTATTATGAAGATTTGATAAATTACATAAGGAAAGATTATGAAGTCATTTGTAGAGATCCAAGAGATAAGGAAATATTTTTGTAAAAATCAATCGGTTGTTGTTGTGTTCTTCAGCAAGAACCCTAGTTGAAAATTGTTTGAGGTATTTATTTGATATCTACATTTGTGGTTGAAAATTTGTGATGGATACTCCTAAGTTAATTAACATTACTGAGAGGCCATGAATAGAGTTTAAAAAATATCCATTCAAATCAATGTAAAACAACCCAGCGGGTGCCCTAACTAGCGTGCCCTATGGTGTTATGCATATAGAGGATGTTAGAGCATTTATTCACTGCAAGTTGGAAGATCTAGGATTAAGGGAAATATATGAACAATATAAGAAGTTATGTGATGATAACTCAGTGTTGAAGGATGAGCATAAATGCATCGTTGATAAAAAATTTCATCACGCAGTCAATCACCCTTATGAATTTGAAGAAGATCATGTCAGGTATGTTCTAAGAAGAATTCATGACTAGTACATGTGGCTAGATCAACCACATAAACTAAAAAAGGAAGCAATTCATGTTGTAATTAGTCTATGTGCAATTGGTGATGTGCTCGTTCTTCACACCATCCCTAAAGAAGAAGTGATCAAATTGACAAAATCTATGTGGGATGGTCATGTGATGACTATAAATGATATTACAGATGAAGAGGTAAAGTATGCATCTATGGTTATTGGCTACAATGTGTATCACTCTAGTTGGATAAATAGTATACCCAGTGGTACTATTCATACAACCCATATGATGATAAAGGAAAATAAAGACTATGATTTTTTTGAAGCTATGAGAGAGTAGCTACTGATGAATCTAGAAAAGCTTAAAAAGGACAAGAGACAAAAGTTCATGTATGGTTAGGTGATCATGTGTTTATTAATTCTATTTGTAAAACATGTTCCTTGGTATCAAAATAATTACATGGTCAATGGATACTCCAACTTTCATTCAAATCAATAAAAATATCAGATTCTTAGGAAATAATTTCAGTGGAAAGGTTTGCAGATACTTTAAAGAATTTTAGAGGAAGATGCATGAAAGGGAAAGTATACCATTTGAAATTGTTGAAATTTATAAGGATTATATTTACTTCATGGTAGATACATACACTTTTTTTATGGAAGAAGTTAAGCCAAGTACCTCATGGGTGATGCCTATGGGTTATGAGGTGGATGGAGACATTTTGGCTATGTATGCCTAGAATTTGTTGGCTCAACCAATAGATCCCAAGACTCCAAGGTTTGTGACATATCAAGAGAAGAATCTTAAAGTGCACAATGATTTGATGGAACCTATTATTGAAAGAAAGGTGAGAAAGGAAGTTGAGCAATTCATGATTGAGAAAGGTTTCAAAAAATAATAGATTGAGAAAGCAAGAGCTAAATGTTTTTCACAGAAAGCTAGTACATCTGGTGCAGAAAAAGATGATGATGATGTTGTTGTAGTTGTTGGTGCAACCGGTAGTACCCCAACTATTCAACATACTAGAAGCTCCACAAGACTCAAGAAGGAGAAACCTTCTCCTCATATCAAGACACAAAGCACAGAAAAGGTGACAGGTAAAAGCAAGAAACAAAAGGAAAAGAGGGTTAAAAAATTTGATGATGAAGAGAGTGAAGGGAAAAAATCTGAAAAAGAAGAAGAAGGAACTCAAGGCCAAAGGCATGAAATCCAAGTTGGTAGGTTCCCCCACTACTAAAATTGTTAAGTCTAAATCTAGTAAGGTAGATACTGTCAATGCAATCATTCAAAATGTTAGTAAATATGAGATACTTGTTGGAGTTAATAAGTATTATCACTTACTTGATGAGGGAGATTAGAAGAAAGTTGAGGATGTTGTAATTGCAAGCATGAATAGGCTAAGTCAAGTTTTAATCCAACTACCAGAACAAATTCCTAATGAATTATATGATAAAATTGATACAAGATGGAAGGAAACACTTATAAAGGATAATGATTTAGTAAAGTATGCTCTATTGATCCTATTACCCAAATCAACTAAGGAAGAAATAGGGGATATGATTAAAAAGGTAAGACCTTTATTTAGGACTAGAACAAGCATTACAAAGTTGTTAGTTGGGGAGACCCAATCGATGCAGGATGAAAAGAAGACATTTAGGCCTAGTGAAGGATAACAATGAAGAAATTCATATAGACGTTCAAGAGGAACCATTTAAAGAAAAAGAGATTGTTCCAATAGTGACTCAAACAGATGAGGGATTTACTATTGATAGTGTGAAGATCAAACTTGAGGAAATCTAAGATGAGATGGACAATACAAGTGATATCCTTGCCATGGAGATACAAGATGAGAACATGCATACACAAGATCAAAAGGAATCACATGAACAACAAAATATAAATAAGGAACAAAAGGTAGAAGATCCAGTAAATATGAGTACTAGTCAGGCTATGACTGATGATACACAAGATAAAGTTTCTATAGATGATCAGTATCAAGAAAAAGTAAAAGAAAAGGAGGCTACATATGATGTTATGCGAGAAAAAGAGGATGAAATTATAGAGAAGGAAAAAGAGAAATAAAAGGTAACACCTTCCTCACAATCCAAGATGAGCATTAATGAAGATAATATACCGATTAAGGGATAGATAGACTTGAGCACTATGAGCCCCAAGGAAATGATAGAATTTGTTGTGGTGATCAAGTCAGAGGGTAAAAAGGAAAATATGAAGCAAGAAGCACATGTGATTCTCATTGCGAGATATATACTTTTAAATTTATAAGAAAATGTGAAGTATGATGAGACTGCTATTGCAATAGAGGAACTAGCCCATTTGGTCATTGCTACCGACAAGGAAATGAAGAGTTTAGAGGATGCTACAACATTGAAAGAAAAGAAGGAATATGAGAAGAAGAGATCAAAGAGGTTAGAATAGTCAACCATTTCAGACAAAAAAAAACTTACTTTAGTTGTCCATCAGGTAAAGGATGCATTAAATGAAGGTGGTAAGATTCTCAAATCTATCTTTGACTTTTACCAGTTATTGAAAGATTTAGAGAAGGATAAATGTGAAGCTCAGCTGGAGCTTAGATTTCTTGTTAAAAATTTTGACCCTATACATGAGTTCATGCTACTACCTTTTGTGCTAAGGTTAGCAATATAAATCACAAGTTTTAAATCATATAGGAATGAGCAAGACAAGAGGATGGCTAACTTAATGTATTTTCTGAGTTTTTTGATTCAAAGTTAGACATTTTGCAACATGGTGTGAAGGAGGCTGAGAAGGCTCTAACATTCCCAAATGTGTTCATAGTTGACGGCTTAGAAAAATTAGCATTTTTGCTAAGAGGATAGATTTCAATTGTGGAGAACTTACTGAAGACTTGGGATAGTGATCTACAGATTTGGAAGGGTGACTAAAATGATGTTTTTAGTAGAATGTAACTACGTTTTTCTACTCTTACATAAATAAAATTTTGACACTTTTTGTATTACCTTTGTCATTTTTTCCAAAGGGGGAGTAGTGTAAGTAAGGATGAAATTTGGCTAAGTCCATGAAAAATGTAATCTAATGATTAAGGGGATTAGTACACATGTTTGTAATTCCTACGAGGAGCTATTGAGCTATCATGAATTAGTTTACTGCTTTGCAATGTAATGTATGCAAGGTACATTGGACCACATTTGGAGTTGGAGAGTGAGTTAAGGTGTGTGATCATGTATTTATCATCTACAGAGGAATTTCTAGCTATATCTATGACCACATCAATTAGATTGAAGAATTGAGAAATTTATTGAGGATTGAAGTTACACTGGCAAGAAGAACAGGAGACAGACAGAGTGAGTTTGGTTAGATCAGCTAATTGGTAAATTTAGTGTTAGTAAATGTTTTATTTATAACTTGGTTAATGTTGTGTTGACTTTATTGAGTTGACCAATGTATTTTGGCATGATTAGATTTTACTTTTATGTTGGTGGGTAAAACATTTTTTAGCAAAGGCCGACTTGGAAAATTTATTATAAAAGGACACAATCGAGTTTTAGAAAAAGTTTTGATGATGCGATATGTGATTGTGCTTGTGTAAAGATGAAGAAAGAATAGTTGATTTTTAGGGTGGCACTGTGATCAGAATTGAAGTGGATGTGTCTGATATAAAGTGTCATAATCAAATAAGTCATTCTTGGGTCTATCTCAAGGCAAGCCCTAACATATTTGCAGGTAAAATCCTTTAAAAGGGTCACTCCTAATAGGGTGAAAAGGATATATAATAGGATTTATAGTATAAATCCTCTAAAAATATGACTCTTAGAAGGAGTTTGAAATACCTTAATAGGTTATTTTTTAACTGGACTTGTATTAGCTCCTAATCAGGCTAAAGATACTCTTAACTAGGTATACCCTTAGCAGGCTATTTGTAATTGCTCCTAATAGGGAAAATTTTAGTGGTGCATTAGTGAAATTTTTGGGTATCATTCCCACACATGGTTTTCTCCCTCTAACAAGGGTTTCCACAAGAAAAATCTATTATCTTGAGTTTACTTTGTGTGGATATTTTATTTGCTAAGCTTCTATGCAATATTTTATTTTGCATGTTGGTTATTGGGGAAGATATTTGAGAAGTGTTTCAATTTTTTGGTTGCACTGATTCACCCCCCCCCCACTCAGTTCCTTTAAAGGCTAATAGATGTCGTCAACATAATCTTCTAGGAATTTTTGCATCATATCATGGAAAATTGTAATCATTGCTCTTTGATAAGTTGCTCCAACATTTTTGAGACCAAAGGGCATCACATTCCAACAAAAGGTACCCCATGCACATGTGAAGGTTGTTTTATCCTGATCCTCAGGAGTTATCTTTATTGGCTAATACTCACCTAATCCATCCATGAGGGAAAACATAGAATGTCTTGTTGTTAGATATACTATAGCATCAATGCTCAGTAACGGAAAGTCATCTTTAGGGTATGCTAGGTTAAGATCTTTGAACTCTGTACACACTCTGATTGATTTGTTAGGCTTGTATACTGGTACAATGTTGTAGATCCATTTGGCATAGGAAATAACTCTTATGAAAGCAACCTTTAAAAATTTCTCCAATTTGGCTTTTACTAGTAATGCGATGTAAGGATGCACTTTCCTTAGTTTCTATTTCATTGGCTTAGCTATTGGTTTTATATTTAAGTGGTGCATCATGATATTTGGATCTAGCCCTGACATATCTACTTACAACCATGCAAAATTCACGTGTCTTTCTTTAAATAATTTGATGAATTCTTATCTTTCTTCGAGAACTAATGATGATGCCATGTTTATGATCTTGGGCTCTGATTTTGTGCCAATGTTCACCTTTTCTGTGGGTTCAATTGATATAGGAGATCTTTCCTCATAGTTCTTTGGTAAAGTGTCCAATCTCTCTTCCTTAGGTGCCACAGTTGGGTTTTCACCTTTAGAAACATCTTTTATTTTTACTTTTTCTAGGTCCAGTACTACCACATTGTGGTTTTCACCACTAGACCATTTGATTTTTTCTTTATTCTTTTATTTTTTTTTTAGACTAAGAGATTGAAAAATTTCCCCCTTTGGTCCTCTTTGATATAATTAATTGATGGAAGAGGGTTCAACCGCATTTAGGTACAAGTCCAACAAATTGTTTTTGGAAATGAGGGTATGTTACTTGGCTCAATTAAATCCCAATCAATTAGTTCAGGATTACTAAGGGGTAGGTCATCATTAGGTAGGTTCAAATCCACATGGTTTAAGGAAATGACTTCATTATAATGTTCATACATTGTGTTGTTCAAATCTATCACATGTGCTTGTTCAATGTGCTCCATAGAACTTGGAACAAAATTCTCCTCACTCGAGTCCTCTCGGGTTTCTTGAGGATAGAAATCTTATAGGTTAAACCTAATATTAGATTCTCTTATCCATGAAGGTATCCATGTTTCACCTACCCAGTGACCTCCATTTGATTCTTGCCTTGAATTTAATTCTTGGTTATTACTAGGTCTTTGATTAGAACTTGATACTTGATATAAACTTGATTCTTTACTCAAACTAGATATAGGATTATAGGTATGAATCACATCCACCTCTTTTTTATGATAAGATGCTTCAAACAAATAATCCCACTCCCATTCATTATAATCTTCATCACTTTTTGAATCTACCATGTTAATGTATTCATAAGGATTAGAAACCTTCTTTTGATGAGGATCTTTCTCCTGATACCCTATTCTTGATTATTCATCACTAGACCTCCATGTTAGTTGTATGGGTTCTAACAACCCTTTATTTCTTTTTCCTAAGGTTTCCTTTCCTTTGTAACCCATATTTTGTATGATTTGATAACCTTTACCGTATTGGTGTGTAGGAATGCTGATATTTTGAATCTTTTCTTCATTTGAACTTAATGCATAATTTGAACTTGAGGCTTACTAATCTTTATAAAGCCATTTCAAAATCTCATTATCATCTTCTTCCATGGGTGGATAATTACTAGCTCTTACAAAGCATTTGTTATACATTTTAGGAGGATGAAAACTCGATGGTTTTCCATGTGATCTAGGGGAAATAGGTAAGTCAAACATTGAAAAATAATATTCTCCTACCCCCTTTTGTTTGATTTTACATTGCTTCTCAAAGTTCTTCATCAATTTTTCCATCTTTGGTAATGTGTTTCTTTGGCTATTTCTTTTCAAACTTAGAGGATTTTGAAATTTCCCATCTTGACGTGAAACACTTGGGCTAGTGTTCTTTTTGTCTTCACATTTCAAATCTAAAAAACTAACTTTCTCTTTTCCCTTAGTCAAAGTAGGTAAGTTAATTTTTTTCTAGTTTGAGTCCACAATAATACTCTCCCTTTTTAACTTTTCCTTCCTCTTTGACGAATAACTTGAACTAGGAACATTTTCTTGAGTTGTGTCTTTAATAATACTTGATGTAGAACCTTCAATATTATGTGGGACCAATGAATCATTCATGGGTTTAACATTATTACAGTATTGAAAGGGATTTAAGTTTCCACTTCTAGTGATCTCTTGACCCATGTATGTAAATTTTATGCATTGATGATAGGTTGAAGGCATCGCTTTCATTTCGTGGATCCATCGCCTTCCTAACAAGATGTTATATGTCAACTTTAGATCAAGGACTTAATAAATTGTTTCATTTTGAATTGGACCAACTCTAATGGGTAGAACAACCATTCCTTTGGAAGATCTTTCCTCATCATCATAAGCTTTGATGGTAATTTTTATTTTTGGATCAACAACATATTCAAAATATCCTAGACCTTTTACAAGGTTCAAGGTGAAAATGTTTGGGCCAACACCACCATCAATTAGGACTCTTTTGACACAGTGTAAATGAATCAATACTTCTATATGCAATGAAATATCTTGGGGATGATTTAGGGACATATCATCTTGCTTATAAAAATATAGGAAATGAGGTGCAATGAGGTGTCCATCCATGTTTTGAAATATATCAACAACCAAGTCATTAGGAACATTAGTCTCAACAAGTGCCTTTTCCAATATTTCTTTGTGGGTTGGTGAAAGTTTTAACAATTCCAAGATGGATATTTATGTCAGTGTCTTTTAGAGCTGGCCCACAAGGTTATATTATCTGAAAGAGGAAGATGATTGATTAAGCCAAGTGGCTTTAGGAGTGGTCCCTTGCAATGTTATCTTTGAAGCATGCCCCCTAGTCAAAACATTAGAAGTCTCTTTTTCTAGTTTATCCTTAATCATAATTTCATTGATGTTAGCAAAAATGAGAGGGGTGGGGGTGAATCAGTTGTGTGATAAATTATTAAAACTTTGATCTCAAACACCAATTACTCAATGCAAATCATAACACAAGTATTTTTTGTCAAGGAAAACCCTGTTAAGGGAAAAACCCTGGTGGGATTAACACCCAAAAATAATGTAATTTAAGATTATAATGTCCATGTTAGGAGGTCTAGCTCTATTAGGGGCTAAGTATTACATTTAGTAAAAATCCATGTTGAAGGATAAACCCTGTTAAGCATAATAAAATGAGGCTCACTGCCCAAGAACACTACCCAAATGTGAAGGTTAAACCCACCTTCTGGATCCACTGTCCAAAAAGAAAGTATAGAGATATACTTATAACAATGAACTAACTGACAACAACTTTCTTTGTTTGTACAGTTCCAATGAAGTATATTACAACTACAATCACTGCTCTATATCAAAATAATTCACATACACATCTTCTCATCGTTCCACCCACACATTACAACAACAAGGAATGACTTTCCTTTATACAAGTTACAAAAAGCAATTAGGTCACCCTATTAAGACTTTCCCAACGCACAAATAAACACATGGACCCTTGCTAAGATACACGTGATACCTTAAACAAGTAAACATTAAATTTAAATCATTAATTATGCACCAAGATCCATAATCCAAGCTCTCCATCCTCTAAACACATTACACCACTATAGTCAGCCATAAATAGGTCTCTGCAAGATCATACATCACAACCAATGTCACCAAGAACCCAACAACCCAAGAATCACAAATAAAATTCCCCAACATGTCTTCTTCCACACTTCAAGATCTCATAACATAGCACATGCTCACATCCAAGTTATCCAAAAAACACAAGGACTAACTCTATCATAATCCTTTGTCACTATTATGAAGCTATTCATCACCAAAACAACTATAACTCATGTAAATAACTGCATACAATATAGCGACCTTATAAATAAGGTACACATAATTCCTTCTACTCAAATCTATGCTCACATACTCTGAAACATTGTACACTATCCATACATCCCTGTCAGACCTGCCTATTCTAGTCATAACTAGTATATTTGAGACTCCCAATGAAACCAACTGAATCATATGTTGACATCAATGAAAAAACATGAATCTCAACACCTCAAACATAAGCAATTCCAATAAGACCCCCCTTTTTCATTGATGGAAACATATATGAAAATCCATCAACCTACAAGTAGCTTCCTTAAGACAATCTTCTCAATATCCTCTTCACAGCTCCCACTAAAATAGTAGGGATTTTTCACTTATATCTCTCCCCCTTTGACATCAATGGACAAGGGTTCCATAACTCTTTTCCTTATTTGCATATCCTATCACTCAAAGGTGTAGTTTTTTCAAATCTTCATGCCAACAACAAACTAGGTTTTTGATCACCTAAATATGTTCTATTGTGCTCCCCTCATCACTCCCCCTAAGGAGTAGATCCAAGCATCAAGTCCAGTGAATAGTATAGCTCTGATAGCTATAGGAATGATGCATTCCTCCATAATTTAGTTCTCACAAGGAGGGGTTCCCTAGTATCACATGTTGAAAAGAAATCAGAATGGATCACTGATAGTGGATGTTCACATCATATGATTGCTAATAAAGATAAATTTGTTTAGTTGAGTAAATATGATGGTGGTGTAGTCAGATTTGGAGATAAAACTCCTAAGTTGATTATTGGAGTAGGTTCAATATCTCTTTATGGGAAGAATAACATTGATGATGTCTTACTTGTTGATAGACTTAAGCACAATTGGTTGAGTGTTGAACAACTTGTAGACAAGGGATATCACTTACAATTCATGAATGTGAAATGTACTATCAAAGGTCATTCAAGAAACCTGATCACATCAGGTACTAAATCAAGAGGTAATGTGTTTGAGCTGAATAATTCATTCCACCATGTTAAAGAAACTCCTCTCAATCTTTATTTTTCCACCTTAACCTTGTGTACTTCACTTACACCTTCACATTCAAAATGGTCCTCAAGTCCTTCTATCCACTCCATAACCAAGTCAAGTTCCATCTTCCCACTGAAAAGAGGTACTCCTTCTAATGCTTTTCCACTCATAGTCTTGAGGGATTTGAGAAAGGGTTCTTCTTGGATGACAAGGTCTACTTCATGGATCTCATCTTCGACTGCTTTACCCTTCCCTTCTTGTTCAATTATCGTGTCATTGACTTCCCCAGTCTTCACTTCTACTTCACCTAGCCTCAACTCCAACTGCTCTAATCTTTCTCTGAGAAATATGTTCTCCTCTTCTTGATCTTCTACCTTCTTGGCCAACTCTGCATTGGTCACCATCCTAGATTCTCCAACTAATTCAAGATCAGTCATACAACTCACACTAGCCAAAATCTTTAGGCTTTGATACCACTTTGATAGGGAGGCTTTCCTAAGAACTAATCCTATTTCTTCACTAAGTCTCTTTTAGGAATTATTAGGGCTTCTTGATCACTAGAACCCTAATACCTTAGGAGGTTTCAATAAACTATCCTCCAACTCTCCTAGAGCTCCACTACCAATTCAAAGTGCTCAATCTTATGTCCTTCCACTTGAACTCACATAGGTAAGTTCATTCACCATGCTACTAGACCCTTCACAATCACCTTGCAGGAGTCTAGTGCTTCTAAAATATCCCATTACATCCTCAAACCAAACTTCTTGAATGATCTTAAAATCATTTCCCCATCGCTTCCCAAATTCCCTATTTTTAAGGCCTACTAGCCTAATAGGTCTCAATTAGCCCTATTTTGAAGTTTTTAGGCTTCCATTTTGAAAAATTACACACATCCCTATGAACTAATTGGTGATTCAAATACCCTTTGGGAAAACATTATAGATTTTACTGGTCTTAGTCCTCAGACTATTCATACACTACCAAACCCTAATTGGGCTATTTTGTAGGGAAACAAGCCAGTTTTCAAACTTTCAATGGAAAATCCATTCAAATAGATTCAACAATCCTCCAATTCACCACCAAGGCTCTGTATGAATCTTCCAATAAATTCCAAGGCATTGGATTCATTCATCCAATCCACTCCTGCAAGTTATAAGCCACTGTTACTCTTGCTTCCTAGCCGGGCTATGAAAGAGCTCGCCTAGGGAAAGATCTTAAAACTCAAAAACACTACTTATATAACCATAAAAAAAAATTAAAAAAATAAATAAATAAATAAATAAAAACTATTGTACAAAGACTCCATTTTTATTCCCCCAAGGGCCAAGTGATTTCCATGATGGGAACTCAAAATGGAGCAATTTTAGCTATGTACACCATGTCCAGTCCAAAGACACAAAACTAGAGACAAGAATTATTTACATGAGAAAACTAAAAACAAGAACTCAAAACCAGTGCACACAAAGCAATAAAATGTTGAATCCTAACTATCCACAAGGAAATATTCACTGATTCAATCCATTGGACTCGAATGTAAAACAATTTCAAGAAACACAGGTAAGTCTCAGAAACTGTTAAGTGCTTGCTATTGGAAATCATGCCAAAAAGATACCAACCTCTATACAATGCTCGATGAGACCTTAAATATGTCCTCCTACCATGTTTCAACCAATTTTTGTAACCCATAACTACCTTAGGGAATATTTCAACATTTTGCCCAAATGTTGTCATGCAACATTGAAAAGTTGAAAAAGTTGCTCTAGCAACTTTTTACAACTTTTACATCTTTTTCAATTACACCACATTGACCCAATCTATGTGTTCTAAATAAGAACTAAACATCACCTATACCTACTTACAACCAAAATAAGACATATTATGCACTCTTGGTGCCATTCTTCCCATTATACCATCTTTGGCCTACAATGTATTGCTTGGGTTCCTTTTGACACATTTGTCACAACACAACACAACATTTCAAACACACCTAAAGACTCTTTAAACATCCTTATTTATGCAAATGACCTTGAAAAGGTCTTACAAACCAAAACTTGAGGGTTGAGCACACCTAACCCCTAGATTAACATGCACCACTCTTGTTGCATGGTTGGACCATCTCCATTGGGGAAACTTGGACCATGACTGTGTTAGATGGTATCAAAGCAGGAATCATTCCTATGATGGTAGATTGTTATTCCCGAGCTTACAAAATCCTATATGGCTTGTTGATGGGTAGTAGAATGTAGATCTGACCTGCGATTGCAGAGGATTTGTGTGAGGATGGATCGAAGAGGAGTTGTTGTTGATTGTGAAGCTTGGAATGGGTTGAGGTCCTTGAGGTATTTTGTGTTGGCTGATATCAGAATTGGGTACTACTAATGTTGTTGGCATTCATGTTTTATCATTGATATCAACATATGTTTCTGTGGAGTGAACAAATAGGTTATTACTATTGTATGATGACTGACAAAAGTGTACAGACACTATACAAATGAATCAGAGCGAAGATGAGGATATAAAAAAGGATGTGTGTTGACCCTATTCCTAAGGTCACTTGGAAAAATATTACATATTGGAGATGTTGCAGATGTTTTAGTGAAGACTAGTTTCTGGACTGTGACAGTGATGCTTGACAGAGCAAGTCTCTGCATTTTGGGGATATCTTACTATTATATTGTGGTGACTGATCACAAATTTATTATCTAGGAAAGTATTTTACACTTTCTAAAATTTGTGGGGTTCGGGGAAAATGTTTTGGGCTAATTTCTGGGCCGACATGTTCTAACCCAAAAGTGACATAAAGGTTGTATAAATTGGCTTAGGGTTAGGGTTTTATATAATGTATGTTTTAGTAAGCTTCTTGCGGTAGTATTGAGCTGTAAGGGATTGCAGATTGCAATCATATTATAATCACTAGACAATAATAATATTGGACTTGTTTTTTGGTGGACATAGCCTAGGGATTGGGTGAACCACGTTAAATCTTTGTGTCTTATGTTCTCTTCTATTTTGGTTTATTGTTTTATGATATTGGTTATAATTCTGCATGTAATTCTAAGATTTTTATCTACTATTCCTAAAAAGTTGTATCAGAGAGAGGTTGTTTTTTAGTTATCCTCTCTAGGAAGGTCTCATAGTTGAGTGAGAGTCTCATGGTCAAGTGGGAGTCTCATGGTGGTAGATGAGGGTAATTTGAAGGTTGATAAGTTTAATGGGCAGAACTTTTAGTTATGGAAAATGATGATGGAGGACTATCTCTATTAGAAGGATTTATGGCAGCCATTGGGAGGAGCAAGCAAGAAAGAGGAAACTATGTCTTAGGAGGAGTGGGATATTCTGGATAGAAAGGCACTTGGCAGGATTCACTTATGCCTGGCACAATCGGTGGCATTCAATATAACAAAAGCAAAGACAAATGAAGAGTTGATAGAAACCCTAGCAAAGTTATATGAAAAGCCTTGTGCTTCGAATAAGGTATTTATTATGAAGCATTTATTTAATATGAAGATGGTAGAAGGTGGGTCAGTGGGTGATCATTTAAATGAGTTTAATATAGTTACTAGTTAATTATCTTCTGTAAATATAAATTTTGATGAAGAAATTAGGGCTCTTTTGATTCTGTGTTGTTTTCCAGAAAGTTGGAATGGCTTGATAATGACTATTAGTAACTCTCTTTCTAATTTGAACACCCTAAAATTTGATGATGTTGTTGGTGTTATTCTGAATGAGGAAAATCATAGGAAAATCTCAGGCAAACCTACATCAAGTAGTGTTTTGAATGCAAAAAGTAGAGGCAGAACAAGAGATAGAGGAAATAACTTTGGAAATTGTGGGAAATCACAAGGAAATTCAAAGGGAAAGATGTCTCAATCAAGAGGACCTAACAACTGTTGGTATTGTGGAAAACTAGGTCATAAGAAGAAATATTGTTGGTCTCGAAAGAATAAAGGAGACAAGCAAGAAGGCAATAAGGAGGTAAATGTGGTAAGTAATAAATCTGAAGATGATATTTTGATCCTTTCCCTTGAAAATATTGATGATTCATGGGTTCTAGATTCAGGGGCTTCTTTTCATGCTACACCCCATAAGAGTTATTTTATTGATTATGTCCAAGGTGATTTTGGGCAAGATTATTTGGGAGATAATGAACCCTGCCAGATTGTTGGGAAGGGAATAATTAAGATTAAGTTGCATAATGGGAATCATTGGCTACTACAAGAGGTAAGATATGTTCCAAGTCTGAGTCAAAATTTAATTTTAGCAAGGCAACTAGGTGATGAGGGTTGTACAGTTACTTTTAATGATAAAAAATGGAAGGTTTCAAAAGGTTCCTTAGTAGTAGAAAAAGGTGTGAAAGTAGGCACCTTATATCTTTGTAGAGGTAATATTGTTCCTTCTACTTTAATTGTTACAAAGAAAAGTGAATGTTTAGGAATAGTTGTTGTGGTTGAGAAGGTAGAAAATGAAAGAGTCATTGTGGATACCAAAACAACACTATGACACAAAAGACTTGGGCACATGAGTGAGAAAGGTATGAAATTAATTCATTCAAAGAAAGTTTTACCAGGTCTAAAATGTGTGAATATGGATTTCTATGAAATTTGTGTGTATGGGAAATAAAAGATAGTTTTTTGAAGGGTGGGAAGGAAAATAAATATGATAAACTAGAGCTTGTGCATACAGATGTATGGGGGATAGCTCATGTATCCTCCCTTGGTGGCTCTTTGTATTATGTTACTTTCATTGATGATGGAACTAGGAAAGTATGATTTTATTTCCTTAGGCAGAAACCTGATGTATTTGAAACTTTTAAAAAATGGAAAAGCTTGGTTGAGAATGAGATTGCTAAAAGACTAAAATGTCTCAGATTTGATAATGGCGGTGAGTATTGCAGAAAAAAATTTGAATATTAGTGTTCCTCTACTGGTATTCATAGGCAGAAAATGGTTCCAAGGACTCCACAAGAAAATGGAGTGGTTGAATGAATGAATAGGACAATAATGGAGCGTGCAAGGACTATGAGATTGCATGTTCGGATTCCCTTAAACATGTGGGTAGAGGTTGTAAATAATTTTTTTTATTTAATTAACAAAGGTCCCTCTACTCCTTTGGGTTGTAGTATTCCAGAGGAGTCATGGAATGGTAAGAAGGTAAGTTATTCTTTTCTCAGAACCTTCGGTTGTGAAGCATTTGCACATATAGATTTTGAAAATAGAACCAAGCTGGAAGCAAAATCAAATAAATGTGTATTTTTTGGATATGGCATTGATGAATTTGGCTATAGACTTTTGGATTTTGAAAATTGTAAAATTGTAAGAAGTAGGGATGTTATATTCAATGAGAAAGTGTTGTACAAAGATCTATTGCGACAACATGAGAAGAAAGACAATGATTATGTAGAACTGGATGATACTCTAAAAGATGATGTTCCAGTAATTCCTTATGCTCTGCAACAAAAACAACAACAACAAATACCACACACCCCAGTGAATGTTAAATGGTCAACAAGGCTAAGTAGACCTCCAGATCGATTTTCACCATCTTTGTATTCTATTTTATTAACTAATGTTGGTGAACCTGAAATTTATAATGAATCTATGCAGGTGGATACAAAGCTTCAGTGGGAGTCTGCAATGATGGAAGAAATGGACTCTTTGCTGAAAAACTAGACTTGGGATTTATGTAAGTTACCTACAGGTAAACGGGCTTTACAGAATAAATGGGTTTACAGGCTGGAAGAAGAAGATGGATGTAAGAAAAGATTTAAAGCCCGATTAGTCATAAAAGGATTTGCACAGAAAAAGGGTATTGATTTTGATGAGGTATTTTCTCCAGTTGTTAAAATGACTTCTATTCATACTATTTTAAGTATAGTGGCTATTGAAGATATGCATTTAGAACAACTTGATGTTAAAACAACTTTTCTTCATCGTGATTCAAATGAAGAAATATATGTGGTTCAGCAATAGGGATTTGAGGTCAAGGGTAAGGAGATTTTAGTGTGTAGATTGCATAAAAGTTTATATGGCTTGAAGCAGGCACCCCGACAATGGTATATTAAATTTGATACTTTTATGAATGAGCATGGATACACTCGATGTAATTCTGACTATTGTGTTTATTTCAAGAGGTTGGATGATGACAACTACATTATTCTATGTTTATATGTTGATGATATGCTTCTAGCTGGGTCTAACATGGGTCATATTAAGGGGTTGAAACAATAGTTAGCACAATCTTTTGCTATGAAGGATTTGGGGGCAGAAAAACAAATCCTTGGTATGAAAATTTGCAGAGATAGGAAGCACATAAAATTGACTCTATCTCAGGTTGATTATGTTGAAAAGGTGTTGCAGAGATTCTCCATGAAGGATGCCAAAGTTGTCAGTACACCTTTGCCTAGTCATTTGAAATTGACTTAGGAGATGTGTCCAAAGACACCTAGAGAGGAGACTAAAATGTCCAAGGTACCTTATGCTCTAGCTATAGGGAGCTTAATGTATGTTATGGTATGTGCTAGGCCAGATATTGCACATGCAGTGGGAGTCATCAACATGTGTATGAATCACCCTGGGATTGAGCATTAGAATGCAGTCAAATGGATTCTCAGATATTTGAGAGGTACATCCACTAAGTGTTTACACTTTGGAGGCTCTACTGCTACTACTGTTCAAGGCTATGTTGACTCAGATTTGGTAGGAGATATAGATACCAGGTGAAGTACTACAGGTTATGTATTTACTTTTGGTGGGACAACGGTGAGTTGGATTTATCGGTTACAAAAGGTGAATGCTTTATCCACTACAGAGGCAGAGTATGTTGCTGCTACACAGGCAGCCAAGGAGATGATATGGCTTCAATTCTTCATGGAAGAATTGGGACATCTACAGGAGGATAATTATCTATATTTAGACAGTTAGATTTCCATTCATCTTGTGAAGAATTCTGCTTTGCACTCAAAGACAAAGCACATACAGTTGCAGTACCATTTCATTTGGTATATTTTGGATGATGGGCAGTAAAAGCTAGAAAAAATACATACAGATGATAATCTAGTAGATATGTTTACAAAGGTTGTGATGAGGGAGAAAATGAATTCTTATTCAGCTTTGGTTGGTCTTCTAGTTTGAATAAAATAAGAGAACAATAGAGTCCAGTGGGAGCTTCACGGGGTAGCAATTTAGCTACAGGATCAGTCTCCAAGAGGGAGAATTGTTGGTTTATGTGGAGTCTGATCAGTCCCCAAGTGGGAGATTGTTATATTATGGTGTCTAATCAAGAATATATTATCCAAGAAAGTATTTTATACTTTTTGAAATGTGTGGGGTTCGGGGGCAACATAAAGGTTGTATAAATTGCCTTAGGGTTAGGGTTTTATGTTAGAGTAATAGTCTATCGGGGTTACTAATTTAAATCATTATGATCTAATTAGTAACTTCCCTATTCACTCTAGTTTGCTTCAGCTAACCTTAGGCAGTTTCTATTTCTTGTAGTTTCCCTTTTAGGGTTTCGGTATTCCTTTATAAGGAATCACCTCTTTGTATTTCAGTAAGGAGATAGTTTTGTAAATCATTATTGTTGAATATAGAAATCATTTCTATCAACATGGTTTTCCTGTCTCTGGCCTATCGGCCGCCATAGCCATTCTTCTTTCTTCTCTCTTCTGTCTGCTTCTTCTTCTTTGTAACTGTCTTGCATGCAGGTGTTCTTGGGTATATTGATGTTCATCAATCTTAACATGGTATCAGAGCTTCCCTGCTGGTGACTGTTCGTTCTTAGTTGAAGCACAGAGGGTTTCAGAAGCTTTTTCGGCTTCTTTTAGTGGTTCTAGGGGGTCTCTATTTTTTGAGGCACTTTGGGCTCAAATGGACACCACCATTGCGTCCAGAAGGCCCAAAAACCCCAGAATCCATATAAGACTCGTCCATTTTGGACACCGGGGCGTCTGAAGAAATTTTTTTGGCCTCCCAAGGCCGTACGGACACGGTTTTCGAGAAAAAAATAAAAAAAAATCATTTTTTTTAATGATTTACAACGCAGTCAGTGCATTTTTTGATCTGGCCGCTGCCACGCCACTGCCGGCCCACCGGCGCTCCACCGCCGCCGGCCGATGGTCGGCCCGCCACTCTCCTCTCAGCGGCAACGCCGCCCGGTCTCCCCCAGTCGCCAGCTTCCCCTCCGCTCCGGTGTTCTTCCGCCCCTGCGGCCGTGCCACCCGCCACCTATTTTGCGCTCAGCGCCGCCCTGGGCTCTTCTACTCAACTCCGCCGGTGGGCGCCCGGTTTCCACCGCCGCCCACAGCGGCCCCCAGCGTCTGCTCCGCCCGCCGACACCCGACGCCGCTCCTCCTGTTGCTCCGCTCCGCTCCGGGCAGAGCCCTCTCTACAGCCCCCGTGGGCCCTTTAGCGGCCGCGGTTGGTCCTATACAAAATCAGGGGCTGCGGCCCAGCCCCCGGAGCGCGCCATGCGCCCAGGGGCTCAATTTGTTTAGCCCCTGGGGCCTTATTGTAACCTTTTTTGGTTTTTTGGGGGTACCTAGGCATTTTTCGCTCTACAGGGAGCATACAGGGGTATTTTTCTGACTTCCATATACCATCGGAAAGCTCTTTTCGAGTACTTTCTGATGGTGGAGGTTAGAGTTTTTGGTTCCACCGTTTCAATAGCTTTTTTTTCTATTGAAGTCTGATGTCTTATTTTGCCTTCCGGGAGTCATATCTGGCTCATCCGGACTCCTTTTTCAGCAAATGAGATATCATCGGAAAGCTGATTCTGTGTACTATTTAGTGGCAGAGGTATTTCTTCCAGATTCTGCTTCAAGTTTTCACTCCTCTGAGTTTTTCAGTTTATACCCTCTGGTGGTGTGCTTGGTTCTACAGGTCCGGGGATCTCTTCCTCTGAGTTCATAGTTCACTCTTCTTTCTGACTTCTGAGCTTGCATGCTCTTTCTGATGTATCTTTGTTCTGTAAATGTACTAAGATAAAGTGCCTTCTTCTGCATTCTTGGATCTTGTACACCTGGTTCGGTTGATGTACTCGCACTGTGTTATAAAGTGCCATGGGGAGATTATGATGCATTTGCCACTATAGGCGCATCCACTTTTGTCAAGTGAGTGTACCTTCCATGACATTAGCCCATGTAGTCTGTGTCTATGACACCGCCCTTTATCCCGTGTGTGTGCTTCTGTTGCACTATTGGTGTTCCTGATTCTTCTTCTGTAGCTATTTCTGGTACTGCATTTCAGGTTTCCTGTCACCTCTCCCAGTTCAGCATTATGGGGGGTTCACCTGTTAGTTCTATTGCTTCCTGGTTCGATTGATCAGCTCTTCAGACACTTGTCTTCTCTACCTGATCATGCACTTCAGTGGGGGTTCCAGCAGTATCTTCTGACAGAGTTTTTAGACATGCTTCGAAGAGGATTCTTGCTCTCTTCTTGTTCCTTTCTCTGGGACATCTTTTCACTTTATGTTTTGGGTTCCTGATCAGGCCTAGTTGCTGGGACCCATCTTTCCTGCTTTCTGCAGTAGTTTCCTAGGTTTGGCTTCTCCCTAAGCTTATCTTAAGGGGGGGTGTTAGAGTAATAGTCTA
>MU224213.1:66061-79477 GCA_018584345.1 Thuja plicata
AGTATACATCCCTGGGTTGACAAGTTAAATGCACCTCATAATGGGAGAAGTAGTCCTTAGATTGAATAAACCATTCCTAAGAAAGGCCTTGAGCATGATTATTCCACACCTATTGTGAGGCGGTTCACCTATACCGATGACCTTTATCATGTTTTTTACTTAAGTATACTAATGGAAAAACTTAATGTCACCAATCTCTCACTTTGACATTAGTATCAAAAACTAATATGTGCAACATACTTGATGTATTAGTATGTACACCTGTGTATACTTCTTCCTTAGTCATTTTCCTTTTAGTCATGAAATGACTCCCCCTATGCATATGTCAGTAAGTGTAAGTTTATGTAATGTTGTACATATAATATACATATCCTTTTCTCTTTCTGCTAATGTAGTATATTGTACATATGTACTATTCATTCCTCCTTTTTTGATAATAAAGGTAAAGGTACTTACAACTTTTCAAAAATGTGTGAGTGTGAGGCTTTTATTTCCTCCATCATCTTCTCCCATTTCTCCTTTAAATTCTCTAGAGCCATGTACTCATGTGATATCCTCACATGCATATCGTAGATACTGTCTACCATAGACATCTCTGGGGTTGCTATCATATTTCTTGCATCTGTAATGTGTTGTTGCAGAGTGGTGAGGTTTGGCAATATGTGAGCTTGCAACTTGGTAACCTCATTTCTAAATTGTGTCTCGGCATCCCATATCACTTGTCTTAATCTGTTTACCTCTGTGATCTTGTTATGATGTAGTTTTATAGTGTTTGCATCAAAGGTTAAACTTTGTGCACTCGCTGTCAGATCTCAATCTAGCTGGGACATATTTTCACTATTCTCCTTCGTGAAATTCTCAAGTGTGCACAATTTTTGAACTAAGGTAATAGCTTCTGCAATCATAGGTTCTAATTGAGTTGTTAATTCAGAAAGATTTACCTTGTTCTCTGCCACTTCTTGGATGATCTTTTCAACTAGTTTGTATTGATACTTCTTCTTTGCTCATTCTTCCATTGCCTACTTTGCATCTATACTTTGAGTAGTGATGGCATCGGTAAGAACTGTAATTTGTTCCATGACTGATATGCCATCTTCAACTTTTGTATCAGAAACAAGTTGATGTAGTATATCCCTAGCTTTATCAAGTGCTTGGGCTTCCCTATGTGCCTTTTTCATTTTCTCTTGTATAGCTTTTCTTTGGCATATCACTCCAAAATTTTGAAGTGCTTCAATATCCAAAATAGATACATCCCACTTGGGTATTTAAATTACCTCATCAAGTGTTACTGCCAAGATGTCTTTCTTCATTACTTTCTTCTTCTTTGTTTGAGAGAGATTGGTGAACTACCATATGTAGATGTTGAGATTGGATAGATTTGGTTGGTGAAGTTTGAGAAGATGAAGCTTCTTGTTGCTTCTATTTAGAGTCCACCTATTGGTTGTATGTAGACGTCTCTTCATTGGCCTTCGGTGTATCAACATATTTTTCTTCCTTTTGCTTCATGTTGTCATCTTGCTTAACTTCTTCACTTTTTTCTTTCTCTTCATCCTTTCTCAATGTATCATCTTTGTTAATATCTTCTCCTTTGTCCTTTTCAGTAGACAACTCTTGCTGAGTATCGGTTGCATCTTTCATTTCTGTGTTGGCATCCTTCTGTGTGTTTGATGCATCCTTATTTTCTTCATTACCTGTGTCCTTTGGCATATCATCATCTTTCTTGGATGATTTCTCCTTACTTGAATCAATATCAATAGCTTCTATTAATATTTTCATGTTGGTCGGTGTATTTACCTCTGCAGTGGTATTAAGTATTTCCTGTCCGTCGGTATTACCTTGTGAAATAGTGATATCTTCATCTTTTTGCACTTCTTCTGCAGGTTCTTTTCCTGTAATGTCATTAATGACATTATCTAACCATGTTTCAGCATTGACATCCTCATTTAAGTTACCTTTTATTGTTAGTTATTCTTTTGTAACTTGTGCTTCATCATTCAAATCAATGTGAATTGGGATTTGTGGATTTTGGCTTTCTTCACTCTGCATTTTGTCAAGAGTAATTTCTGGCCATACTTCATCTATAACTTCAGTATGTTTGGGGCCCGCTTTATCACTCTCTTCTTTTTCCAATTCCATTGATGAGTCATCCTATACATCTTTGATGATGATGTGTTCTTTCTCTGGGCTAGCTTCCTTAGTGGGCTTGTTACGTATCTTGCACCACTTTTTAATGTTGTCTTGATCTAGCTCAATTAGCTTCCCTTGAGAAATTAGTATGCTCTCATTTTGGGTGTGAACTCCTTTTCATACTTTTTCATCATTTCACTTATTTCTTCTTTCTTTGAATCAGGAGGCATAAGAGTAACAAGTACTCTTTCTCTTATCTCTTTTTCTCAGTGAAGCGCAAATGTCCATCTTACAGACAATCTCTTTGTTAATTCCTTGGGAACGTCATATTCTGAGAATTGAAGTGGAACATAATGGTGTTTGCACATTTTATCTATTATAGCTTCTTCAACTTTGTTTTGATCCCCTAGATCAAATTTCAACCATTTCCTAATGTTAGGATCAGAGATAGATGGTGATTCTGAAATGTTCTTACATATTTCATCAATTGTCTTTGGAATTAAGGGTTCTTTCCCTTTTTGCACATCTATGACAACTTCATCCATAGCTAAGTCTTCTAGATCTTCTCTAGTTCTATTTAGCTTCCTCCTTTTGGTTTTTTTTTCCTTTGGTGAGATAGGTTTCCTCTTGTATGTTCTCACTTTTCCTTTCTTTAACGGTGAAGGAGTTGCTTCCTTTGCAGTTTTTCTTCTTGCCCTTGAAGCAGCAGTTGTTCTTGATTTCTTGGGTGGAGGAGGAGGTGGTGAATCTGACTATGTAGCCTTTGTATCACTCTTTTCTGTATCTCCACCAATGGGTGACTGGCCCTCAGTTTTTTCCTCCTTTCCTTCTATTTCCTCTTCACCTTCTTCTATAACTGCAAATTTCTTGGTTAAGTCTTTTACCGTCTTGTTCTTCTTGTTTACAATTTTCTTAACAACAAGATCTGACTTGATTTTTGGTTTGGCCTCTTCATAAGTGCCAAATCTTGGTTTCTTTCTATCCACTGGTTCATTCAATAGTGCCTGGATGCACTTGTTAGCTTGTCCTGTTTTGATCTCATAATCTAATGGTGACAACTAAGATTTTCTAGGTACTACTGGTTTGATATAGGTAAAATCAGTATCTACCATAAAACATATTTCATCATTGTGTTCTTCTATCAAAATCTCAGGTATCCTAGTTATAGCTTGCATCTTTTCCTTAAATCCTTTGAAATGCTCATTCATTAGGTCATCAAAATCTATACCAAATAATTCTATGTGCTCACATATCTGTATGGTGACTGATTTGCTTGTGTCCCATACTGCTTTGCCTATGGAAGGAAATTTTTCTTCAAAGTAAAAGAATATGCACATAATTAGAGAACAAAACTTACAAGTGTTTGTCCTTGAAGACCTTATGGTGTTCATGTTCTCCTCAAGTTGAGTTAACAGTATTTCTGCAAGATCCATCTTCTTTCCTTCTTTGATGATCTTGTAGGCTGTGCTCATAGCAGTGCTTGCTATGTTGTTCATTCTGCTGGCCTGAAATATCTTATATCCTATCACACATGCACCAAAATTAAGTTCCTTGTTGGTGATGGTGTTAACCTTGAGACCTCTCTTGTCTGATTTTTCACTTGTCAACTTTTCTACCTCTTTCAAGGATGGGTTATTGTGACCTTTTGGCTTGTCGGTTGTGGGATATCCAATAACCACATGAATAACATCTTTGTTTATTTGTTTTTTCTCGTTAAGCCATAATGTCTGGTTATGCATTCTGCTGAGAACTATCTATATCCACTGTCTTAAAAACCCTCGGAAAGTATAGTGCATTTGTCAATCCTTTAACTTCCAGATGCTTGTGCTCTTCTTTCAGCTTTCCAGATTCATCGCATAGTGCCCTATAGGAATTGTCCAGGTCTAGATCTCCTAATTCTGATATCTTGCAATGAATATAGGACCTTACGTCCTCTACCAGCAAAACCCTAGGTGGGATTCTGGAGAATGCTCCAAAATCATCGGGTTGCGATGCAATTTATAGGTGTAACTTGTATTTAGGTTCAACACAAGTACTATTGCTGATAAGATTAATCATTTTCTTCTTATCCTCTTTCATTTTTTATGTTCTTGAAGTAGATGCCATTGTATTTTGAAATTTAGGGCTTTGCCTAAATAAACAGTGTAGTCGGTGATTGTAGGTATTTACTGAAACTCTGTGATCACTCGTGAATCTATTGAGTAGTGTTTGAATCTTGCTGAGGTCACACTTCAATCTGCTCTTCAATCGCTCTGCTTTCTTGCTCAAAAATTGCAGGTTCAAAATGAGTTCTTTCGTCACGCTTTTATAACTTTTGTGCCCTAAGTTGTCATTAATGCCCAACAACTCATTGGTATACAAAGACTGAGTTCGTCGGTTGAGGCATAAATAACATCTTTGGTGTAGGCACAACATTTCAAAGTAGCTAGTAGCTTTGGTGTTTTCACCGATGATTGTTGGTAAAATGGCGATGGCAACTTCTGTTGGCTCAAAGATCACCGATGTCTGTCGGTTACACTAAGCGACTTGGCTTTAGTGTAATGCTTGATACATTTCGGTAAGTAGTGTTAACTTTTCTGTGTATGTTCACCGATGCTTATTTGTACCCATTAACTGATGGAATTGTTTTTCAACAATATTACAAATAACAATATAGTGCATCTTTAATAATGCTAATTTTGTCAATATTATCAATGTGTAATGGAACTGATGCATAGTATAACTTGTCATAATACAGTTCCATACTTGTGCATTTTAGTTGAAGATAGTGATGCCACTAGATCCATTGGATGGGGTGTCATCATTTGTATTGTTTGTTCCAGCACCTTTAGTGTTTGTGGCTTTTACCCACATCTTGTTTCTCATCTTATTGATGTCATTAATGGTGTTTCCATTGGGATAAGTGTTTATTTCTGTCAGTCGGTCTTTGCAATCTTTTATCACATGTCCAACCTTATGACAATGTAAACATGCCATACCTGGATTGAACCATCCTCTTGTTCTTCTAGTCCATTTTCTCATATAGTTGGCAGATATATGACCATACCTTCCACATGTTGTGCAATTTACCCATGTGTTATAGTCCCAAACATATGAGTTACCGACTCTTGTCGGTTTGTAGCCATTATCAGGTTCTTTTGGTGTCCATGCTTTCTTGTTCTTTTTCCAGGACTCCTGATGTGTATGTCCATTCATTTTGCAGGTAGGATAGTACTTTTCCATGTAGGTTTCCTTCTTTGGATTTGTCACCTTGGATCTGCATTCAAATGCCTTGTGTCCTTTCTTGTGACATTTATAATAATTACTAATGAAAGTAGACTGTGATTGAGGAATACCTTTCATTTTGTTTCTGCGAATGTTTGAGGTGTGGCCTGGTTTTCCATAGTGATTGCATGACAACTTCTTGGTTTTTGGAGTTGCATAAACATTCCTTTGATCTGATTGATTAGATGATTCTCCATTGTCGATGTACCCTATTTCTATGTAGTTGTTGACTCTTCTTTGTCCGTCAAGGAAATCATCCATTCTTTTATTGCTATCTTCAGCTTTCTTCATCTTTCTTGATTAATTCATTGTGTTGATTCTGAATTCTGACTTCATGCTTTAGCTTCTCATTCTCTTCTCTTAGCTCACTGATGATCTGTATTCTTTCAATGAGTTCAGTGTTTAATCTATTTGCTTCTTGACTCATAAGAATAATCTGATTAGTAATCCCATGGTGATGATCAGTAAGCCTTTGGATCTCTAATTCTTTTTCTTGTAGCTTCTCAGTGATTTTCCTCCTATCATCAATAGCCAATGTTCTCTCTGATTCATCTTTTCTTGAATCATTCATGACATTAATCATTTTTACCATCTGAGTCTCTTGACCGATTTGCAGCTTCTTGATTTTCTCTATCAGATGTAGATTGACTTCTTGTAGACATGTGATTTCTTCTACTGATGAGTCTGATGCTTTGCTTGTAGCGGATTTAGCTGAGTTTAAGTAATCTAGGATCTCCTCTTCTTGATAATCTTTCTCATTAATCCTAGTTCCCATGATCTTTCTTTCATCAAGCAACTTTCTCATGCTTACTCTCGCCTCTTTGTACTGCTCATAGTAAATCTAAATTTGTAATTGCTCATTCTTAATAATCTTGTCCAGTTTGTACTTTTCCGTTGTATTTGATCTTTTCTCTTAAGTCTTTAAGCTTTTCAAGAAAGAGACTTAGCTCTGATACCAATTGTTAGATTTATTGGAATGATGTACTGAGAGGGGAGGGGTGAATCAGTACCTCTAAAACTTTTTATGTGATTGGCCCATTAACCATTGTGTCATCAGATTTGTATATTTACCTATCTATCTGTTCATCTTTCTTTATGTATGTGAAATCATAATATAAGTTCTTTACATTTGTAAACATTCAAGAAACATACATGAAAATAAATAACACATAACACAAGATATGATATCGTAGAAAACTCCTGTTAGGAAGTAAAAACTACGGTGGGGATGTCTACCCACAAAACTTCACTATCTGCAGTCAAGAAGGGAGTTGGTTAAGGCTTACAATTTGATCACTTCTAATGATCTACCATGTTAGGAGTATTAGAGTGGAGACCTATTAGGATCTACTTTGTTTGAAGCTTTAGCAACACTGTTAGGTGTGCACTTTTTTAAGAGATTTATCAAAGAACTATTAAGTCCACCTTCTACAAAAGGATTTCTGATGTGATGCACTTGTTAGAATGCAACTACAATATAAATGTTGATCTGATAGTATATGCAATCTCTAATTTCTGATAACAGATCCTGTAAAGCTTACAATGTATATGTAATCACCTTGAGTGATTTGAATAATACCTTGTCTTTGCTCTTCGGTAGCCTTGTCTGTATTCTTGATAACTTATATGATATGTTTTTGAACTTTGCCTAAATTCACTTCTTCTGCTTAGATGCTCTCCATGGATACAATCATTTATCAACTCATTACTTATTACAAATGATTGAACATCTATATATACTATTTTCTAGGTCCATTCTTGATTCACGCTTTTCAGATTAACTCTAGATCCAAGGTTTACAACTTGACCTTGATCTTTAGTTAGTTATGTTTTAGATCTGTTAGGATGCTTTAAAACATTTACAATATGCTTGATTGACCCTCAAGTAAAGTTTTAAAACAAATAAAAAATCTATAAATAGAATTATAATATTTTATCTGACGTGGAAAGTCAGATCCACTTTTTTCGGGTTTTGTAACTGACTGTCGGTTCTGATGGTCGGGCTGCTCTGTCAGTCTTTCAATTTTCTTTCATTCTTTGCTTTGTCATTGTCTCTTTATTGAACTATTCGTCAGGTTCCTGTCTTTTCTTCTCTGTCAGCGATGTTCACAAAAATTGTACCATCGGTGATGTCCTTTATGCTTTGTCATCAATTCAACACTTGTCAATGTTTGTTGGTCAATTCTATACTTAGCATTTTTATGTCAAGCATTTTCATCTTGTCGGTTATGCCTGTATGTTGCCCGTCGGTTATGCCTATACCGATGACCTTTATCATGTTTTTCACTTAAGTATACTAATGGAAAAACTTAATGTCATCAAGTTTTACCTTTAACAGAGTTTCCTCGACAACAAGGATTGTGTTATAATGTTGGCATTTACTGTGTTATCATTTGAATTAAAGTTTTGGTTTATAAGTTTATTGTTTAATAATTTGTCTCACAATTGATTCACACCCCCTCTCAGTTGTGCTTATGGATTTCTATTCCTAACAATTGGTATCAGAGCTACTGGTCCTTAGAGAGAAAGCTTAACAACTTGAGGTGATCCTGAAGATGACTTACTACAGGAAGGATAGTCCAAAATTTGATCCTAAAAACTTTGACAGTTGGAAGAACAGGATGAGAACACATTTTCTATGTTTGGGAATCGATTACTGGATGATCACAAAAAGAAAGGAAAAGATAAAGACTAAGGATGAATTGGATAAAGCTACTGAAGATGAAAAGAAGTTATTTTCATGTAATATGGTCGCAAGGGAATCATTGATCATTGCACTTTCTGAAGGCGAATTCATAGAAGTAAAAGACTTAGATTTTACACATGAAATTTGGACAAGATTGGAAGCACTGTATGAAGGAGATAAGTTTACAAAATAGGCGAAGCTACAAAATTGAAAGACAAAGATGGAATAATTGAAAATGAAATATGATGAGAACATTAGAGCATATGCACAGAGAATTACTGAAGTGGTTACTAGCATCAGGAGCTCTGGAGGTACTTACAGTAAGGAAGAAGTGATTGCGAAGATTCTTAGATCTTTGACACTTGCATACAAAACTAAAGTACAAGCTATAGAGGAGATTATACCTTTGATACCAAAATTCAATAGAGAGATGTTGATTGGAAAGCTAACTACTTTTGAGGCCACAAAACTGGGAGATTCTTTACCTAAAGTTGAGTCAACATTCAAGGCAACTGTGCATAGAAACAAAATACTTTATCTAGAATTGCGAGCACCCATAATAATGACTTGAGAGAAGAACTTGGAGACTATGCTGATGAATGGGAACAGATACATGAGGAAGAAAGAAAGCTAGATGAAGTGGTAGCCCTGATTGCTAGAAGAGAAAAGAGAGGTAAGGGTAAATTTGAAGGCAAGTTACCTTTGAAATGTTTTTGATGCAACAAAATTGGTCATTTTGCATCTTGGTGTCCTACAAGGGTTCCAAAACATAAACCTAAGTTTTACAAATCAAGGTATTCAAAAGACAAAGAATGTTATTATGCTAGTGAAGGTGTTTCTGATTATGATACTGTTGACTATGATGGAATTAGATTTATTTCTATTAAGGATGATGAACCTATACATGAAGAAAAAGCCTTAGTATCTCGTGTTGAAAAGAAATCTGAATGGATTATAGATAGTGGTTGTTCACATCATATGAATAAAGATAAAAACAAGTTTGTTAGTTTGAAAAGATATGATGGTGGTGTTTTTAGATTTGTTGACAATACTCCTAAGATTATCATTTGAGTTGGATCTATTTCTCTGGATGGAAAAACTAATACTCACAATGTACTGCTTGTTGATGGACTTGAGCATAATCTGTTGAGTGTTGGACAACTAGTGGACAGAGGTTATCAATTGAAATTCATTGATGGGAAATGCACTATCATAAGTAAATCAGGAGACTTGATAGCATCTGGTACTAAATCTAGAGGTAATGTATTTGAATTGAATACATCTGAAGCTTCTTGTTTTATTGCGAAGGTTGATGAAAGTTGGTTATGGCATAGAAGATTTTTTCATGTTAACTTTGATAACATTGTGAAGATAAGTATGACTAATGCACTAAGAGATCTACCTAAGATTGTGAAACTATCTAACACTATGTGTAGAGAGTGTGTTATGGGGAAACATACTAGAAGCTATTTTAAAAGCTTATTCAGCAAAAGGGAAGTTGGATCTGGTACATACAGATCCGTGTGGTCCTACAAGAGAAAGATCTTATTACGGTGAAAGGTATTTTATACTTTTTGTTGATGACTTTTCTAGAATGATGTGGGTTACATATTTAAAGGAGAAGTCCAAGGTATTTGACAAATTCAAGATATTCAAAGCAAAAGTTGAGAATGAATCAGGTTTGAAGATAAAATATTTGAGATCAAATAGAGATGGTGAGTTTACTTTAGACTTATTTAATACCTATTGTGAAGAGCATGGAATACTGAGACAGACATCTGTTCCTAAAACACCACAACAGAATGGGATAGCAAAGCGAAGAAACATAACAATATTCAATGTTGCCAGAACTATGCTACTAGAAGGAAATGTATCACATGTTCACTGGAGAGAAGCTATTGGTACTGCAGTATATACCTTAAACAAAATTAAGATAAGAGAAGGTACAAGTAAGACTCCTTATGAATTATGGTTTGATCATACTCCTACTGTAAAATATTTTAGAATATTCAGAAGTAAATGCTATATCAAAAGAGATGATGAGATAGGGAAGTTTGATGCTAGAAGTGATGAAGGTATCATCTTTGGTTATTCTACTAAGAGTAAAGCCTATAAATGTTTCAATATGAGATTGAGGAAGTTGATTGAAAGCACCAATGTGAGGATAGATGAAAAGTTTCAGATTCGGGAAAGAATGTATGACTGTGGTCAGATTGCAAAGCTAAAGGAGGTCACTGCTAATCCTGTAGAACCTTTGGAGATTGATGATGAGGTTGAAGATGAATCAATTGAGCTTACTGAGACTCCTAATACTCTGAGGTATGTCAAGAAGAACCATATTGAAAATCAAATCATTGGTAATGCAAGTAAAAGAATGATGACAAGATCTAAAGTAAGAGATGAAATTTGTTTGATTTCTCAAGTTGAACCGAAAACTACTGATGAAGCATGTAGAGATGAATCTTGGACTAAAGCTATGCAAGAAGAACTAGAATATATAAAGAAAAACAATCCTTGAGAATTGGTTCTAAGACCTAAAACCAAAAATGTGATAGGAACTAAATGGGTTTTCAGAAACAAAATGGATGAGGAAGGAACAGTGGTAAGAAATTTAAGGCTAGACTAGTTTGTAAAGGCTACTCGCAACAAGAAGGCATATACTTTGAGGAAACATTTGCTCCTGTTGCTCGCTTGGAAGTTGTGAATTATTTCTTGCTTATGCTGCACATAAATACTTTAAAGTATATCAAATGGATGTGAAATCTGCATTCTTGAATGGAGATTTGCAAGAAGAAGTATACATAGAGAAACATGATGGATTTCCTTTGACTGAAGATGAAGACATGGTTTGTAAGTTGAATAAAGCATTGTATGGACTGAAACAAGCACCGAGAGCATGGTATGCATGACTAAAAAAGTATCTACTTCATCTTGGTTTCATAAAAGGTAATGTAGACAGTAATTTATATTTAAGAACTGGTGAAGATGAAATCTTAATCATAGAAGTTTTTTTTTATGATATCATTTTTGGAGGTAATGATAAAATGAGTAAAAAGTTCTCTAAAGAAATGAAAGATGAATTTGAAATGTCAATGATTGGTGAGATGAAATTTTTTCTTTGTTTGCAAATCAATCAGAATAAGATTGGTATTTTTATATCTCAGACCAAGTACCTTAAATAAATGTTGAAGAAGTTTGGAATGAAAGATTGTAAACCTGTTGGAACACCCATGGTGACTGGTTATAAACTTACTAGTAATGATGAAACTCAGAGTATTTTTCAGAAAAAGTATAGATCGATGATTGGAGGTCTACAATATCTAACTCACACCAGACCATATATTTCCAATGCAGTCAGAATTGTGGCAAGATATCAAGCAGATCCTAAAGAGACACACCTTGTTGTTGTGAAAATAATTTTCAGATACTTGAAAGGAATAATAGAGTATGGATTATGGTATGAAAAAGTAGATGAATTTATTTTACAGGCTTATACCGATGCTAATTGGGCAGGTAATGTGGATGATAGAAAGAGTACAAGTGGTGGAGCATTTTTCCTTGGAAAAAGGTTGGTTTCATGGTTAAGCAAGAAGCAGGACTGTATTGCTTAGTCTATTGCTGAATCCGAGTATGTTGCTGCTACTATAAATTGTACATAAGTTTTTTGGATAAAACAAATGTTGAAGGACATTGGAATAATTTTTGAAGAGCCAGTGAATCCATTGTGATAACACTAGCACAGTGAATATGTCGAAGAATCCTGTAATGCATTCAAAGACTAAACATATTTTTATTATCATTTCTTGAGAGACAAGGTAGCAGAGAAAGAGATTAGACTAGAGTATTTTAGCACAAAGGAGCATATATCAGATATATTTACAAAACCTTTGCCAAAAGATGCTTTTGAGTATCTCAGAAGCATGCTTGGGGTGAGAGCCCCTCCTTGTGGTAATTAATTGATGTAGGCATGCATCAGTCCAGTGAATTTCAGAGCTATATCTTTTTCTGGACTTGATGTATGTATCTACTCCTCAGGGGGAGTGATCGCAGGAACACTATAGAGCACATTTGGGTGATTTTGCACCTAGCTGTTAGACATGAAGATTTGAAAAAGCAACACCTTACAGAGGATTAAAGATGAGTTATGACACCCTTTGCCATTGTTGCCAAAGGGGGAGAGATTCTATGTGAAAATACCTAATGCTTTAGGGAGAATTGTGTTGAGGATATTGAGAAGATTGTATTGAGAGAAAGTACTTTTGGGTTGATGGATTTTCCCATATGTTGCGATCAATGCCAAAGGGGGAGATTGTTGGATGATATCAGAATTGGGTACTACTGATGTTGTTGGCATTCATTTTTTGTCACTGATGTCAACATATGTTTTTGTGGAGTGAACAAACTGGTTATTACTATTGTATGATGACTGACAGAAGTATATGAACACTGTACGGATGGACCAAAATGAGAAAAGATGAGGATATGAAGAAGGATGTGTGTTGACCTTATTCCTAAGGTCGCTTGGCTTAATATTGCATATTGGAGATGTTACAGATGTTTTAGTGAGAACCAGTTTCTGGACTGTGATAGTGATGCTTGATAAAGGAAGTCTTTGTGTTTTGGGGATATCTTACAGACGATGATGATTTAGGTTATCGAGCTTAAGGGATGACATAAGACATGTTTATGAATGTTTGTTGTTGATCTCATGTTGTGTGATTGTTGGTTGTTGGTTAACAGTTTGTCCTTCCTTAAGATTTATAATCTCTGACTCTTCAATACACCCAAGGTGAAAGAACAAAAGGATGTTTACCAACAAATGGGTCAGTGTATGTTATCTATCACTGCCCTCTGAATTGACAGGTACAGCTCCCTGATTGTGTTTGATATGCAATGAATGTGTCTTTTTATTGATCATCAGGTTATCTCTTAGAAGTTTTAACCAAATTGCTTGTAGACACAAACAATTCGGGCAAGGATAATGCTTAATCTATATTTGAGTCTAATCTACCTATTCTAAAAATGCATATTCTACTGAGGAGAATAGGAGCAGAATCATACATGGACAGCAAATAGAATTGCTTATGTTGCAACTTCTAACATGGAATAGAATCCAAGCAGGAATTATAGTTCCACACACAATTGTACTTTCTATTCTGATGCACCTAAATTACTGAATGAATGGGAGAAGAATTATACATGAGAAGTAAACGGAATCACTCTCACTGCAACCACTAACATGAAATAGAATCCAGTAGAAAACTGCAGCTTCACATACAATTGTTCTATCTATTCAAATGCAAATGAACAACTACAACGGCGCAACAAACATGAGACAA
>MU224213.1:91618-105941 GCA_018584345.1 Thuja plicata
TCTCCCTCCCTCCCTCCCTCCCTTTCTCTCTCCATCTCCATCTCCATCTCCATCTCACTCTCACTCCAATCTAAATAGATCAGACTTTCTTTTATTGACCTTCCCACCTCTTTACCTACTTATTGGAGAGTGGCTCGTAACATTCACATGTTGTGATGTTCCGATGGAACACTTTAAATTGTGATTGTAGAGGATAGGTTTTGTATGGAGAGTAACCAGGGGCCAGTAACATCTCGCCTTTTTGTAATATCCGGGTAAAAGGAGGACAGACTTATGAAGGAGTTCGACAGAAAGGCTTTGGCCCACTTCATGAACATGTGGTGTTCGTTTCTGCTGCTTTCATTAGAGGCTCTAGAATATACCATCACCAATGAATTCAACCCAGAGCCAGACATTTCCAATTTGATTATGAGAAGATAAAAAAAATTTAAGAACACGTCTCTGAGATTTTCTGTCCAAGTATGAATGGTGCATATGCATTGGACTGGGCCGCACAATCAGCTCGCCATTCAATGAGTGCTCAAAGCCCAGTTGGGTTCAACTCATTTCCCTGTAGAAACACACCCACTTCCGCAAAATCAAGAAATAATTTCAGAGCAAGAAGATGGAACACGGTTACATCTCAGGTCTCAGTTGGGTACAAATTATTGCCCAACAAAACACCCGCACCCCCAAAATCGATGAATAATTTCAGAAGCGGAAGATGGAGCTATATGAGAACGAAATTGGTTCCCCTTGCCATTGCAGAGCCCTTAGCAAGCTTTTCCCCAGAAATGTCTACAATTACTGAAAGTGAAGATGAGAAAAAGTTCAATTGGTTCCAGCAATGGTACCCTGCCGCACCAGAATATGATCTAGATAAGAGGGTGCCTCATGCATCCAGGGTGTTAGGGCTTGACATTGTTGTGTGGTGGGATAAGAGAGAACAGGAATGGAGAGTCTTTGATGACAGCTGCCCTCACAGAAGGGCACCTCTCTCTGAAGGAAGAATTGATGAAGATGGTGACCTGCAGTGCAGTTATCATGGCTGGTGCTTTGGTTCCAAGGGAGAATGCAAATACATTCCACAGGCAACCTCTGATGGACCCCCGGTACGTTTTGTCAATCTTCACACTTTTTAGCAATGCAAGTTCTTTGCGTGAATGAATGGATAAGTGCAGAATTCAGAAAGTTCGCGCAATTCTCAGTTAGACCACACACACAAACATGGTCATGAGCTTGGAATCCTAATATAAAGTCTAATTATCTTGGAATCCTAGTGAGTATGCTCTTCTGGATTTATCCACGAGCATTGGAGTAGGGTACAATAAATTTTAATATAACTTAAAAATTCTCAGAATCCAAAAGCATAGAGATCATATTTATATGGATTGTGGAATACTCAACATAATTATTGTGATTAAACATTTAATTAATTAAATTTCATTTATTATATATATATGTGAGGTTATTTTTAGAATGATTATTTTGAATAGGAATAAATTTAATGGTCTTAGGGTGTGGTCTCATGAGGGGGCTTCAAGATCTATTTTTATGGAGCAGGTGGTCCCATGAGGCCAAAAAAATGTTTGCTACAGTAGTAATTAGAATCTTCTCCTCAATAGAAGCAACACCTACTTTTTAGAGTGCAGATTTGAGTGGGTGGAAAAGGTGGGGGGCTAGAAATTGCCCCATCAGCTTAGGCTTTTTTTTTCTGCCTTTAAAACTTTTTTATTTATTTAGTCAAGTGAATTGAATATGTTAAATAAAAAAAGTTCATGAGACCACCCACTTCCATAAATTGTGGAGCTTAAACTTTTTAGAATAAACTACACTACAAAATTCATGGGACCTCCCACTTTAAAAATAATCCTAAAAATCTCAGCAGCACCATTTAAATTTTCTTAGGAAGCCCCCTTCCATAGGACTGCACCCTTAGTTATTACATATTCTAAGAGAATTAGTTTCATTTACAACACACCATGTCAAATATGTTAAACAAAGCAACAACTTACAACAACATACTATAAAGCCGTGGTTAGGACAATTTGAGGTGTACCCAATATTGTCATTTGGACCATTGTATGTTTGTTCTTCAATATTTATCCAAACCACCACCTTTCTTAAATGATCTCCATAAAGAACATATTGTATGTTTTTTCTTCGATACTTATAGCCCACCAAACCACCACCTTTCTTAAACGATCTTCATAACTTTTCCAAGTTTAACATAGATGATTTATATAATCTTGAAGGGGTAGTTCTAAACCATCACATCCTTTCACATTACAATTAATATAAAATAAATTCTTTCCCATTTTAATCATTTCTATCACCTTTTAAAAAAATAATTAAATATAAATGAAATGAGTTATATTTTACCACTTTTTAATCTTATGGGCTTTTACATAATGTTTATTTTTATCTCTTTTAACCAATGAAATAAATAGTATTTGTTTCTTATTTGGTGAAGTGAATTTGGGACCGGAGTTTAGGGGAATGAAAGAACTAGTAATCAAGTATGGGTAAGCCTGAAACTCCTCTGCAAGAAGGAACTCAAGGCAAAGTGCAAAGCTTTGGGGTTGCATGTTTCATGATCCCCCAGTCTCTAAGATCTCGATCCTTAAACCTTGAAGCTTTGCACTTTGACTTGAGTTCCTTCTTACATTGGGCTTTTGGGCCTACCCATACTTGAGTACTAGTTCCTTCATTCCCTCGAACTTTCATCCTTGATGTAATGTGGCCCGTTGAATTGTTGTGTGTGTTAGGGTTTCGACAGATATGAGCAATAAACAATATTAAGGTAATGCAGAAATAAGAGAAGACATGAATACAATAACATAGAGATTTAACGGAGATCACCCAATATGGGCTACATCCACTAGAGAAACAATCATCCACTTATTTTATTATTCAGCAAAGAGCAAATTACAATTTGATGATTTCACATCACACGTGCGCTTATTTATCAAGCCTTTTTAGGTGGCTTACAAGGTCGGTTAATGAAATAAACCCTAATCCTAACAAAATTTTCATGATACATGTCGAGTGTACAATATTTGCATAATTAATTGCCACATACCAACAATCTCTGACTTGGAGACTGATCAGGCTCCACACCAAACAATCTCCCACTTGGAAATTGATCCTGTAGAAACACTGTTGCCCCTGTAGCTCCCACTGGATTGACACACCTGGACTTGATTGGTTCTCATTTCCACTATCATCAAGCTTGAAGGCTAATAGAAACTAAGCAGGAAGTCAGTTTCTCTTGAGTTACCGCCTTGCTCAACATATTTGCAGGTTTCTTGCTAGTGTATATCTTCTCTAGCTTCAATTGTCTTTCCTCTAAAATTGAGTGTATGAAATGGTACTGAAGTTGTATGTGTTCGGTCTTAGAGTGAAGGGTTGAGTTCTTTCACGAGTTCTTTGCAAGATGAATTTCACTCTGACTTTCACTGTACAACCTTCTATTCTTGTGTCTTGTCCAATTCCTCCATAATCCTTTGTAACTGAATCATCTCCTTACTAGCCTCTATAGCAGCAACATATTTTGCTTTTGTTGTTGAAAGTGCTACAACCTTTTGCAATATGGAAATCTAGCTGACCGTTGTGCCACCTACACAAAAAAATATACCCTGTAGTGCTCCTCCTTCTATCAATATCTCTTGCTAAATTTGAATCAACAAAGCCTTGTAAAGTGGAATCCAAAACACAAAGACTAAGTTGTATCTCTCAAATATCTGAGAATCCACTTTACTGCATTCCAATGCTCTTTTTCAAGTTTGTTCGTATACTTGCTCACAACTCCCTTTGTATGTGCAATATCTAGCCTTGTACACACCATGACATACATCAAGCTGCCAACTGCTGAAAAGTATGGAACCTTAGACATGTACTCCATCTCTTCTTGCATCTTGGGGCTCATCTTCTTGGACAATTTAAAATGACTAGATAAAGGTCTACTAACTAGTTTTGCATATTGCATTTGAAATCTTTTCAACACCTCTATGTAATCACTTTGAGAAAATGTTAATTTGTGATTTTTCCCATCTCTAGTTATCCTCATACCAAGGATTTGTTTTACTACACCCAAGTCCTTCATAGCAAATGATTGTGCTAATTTCTGTTTAAGGTCATTTATATGCTACATATTAGACCTGACAACAAGGATATCATCAACATATAATAACAGGATAATATAGCTACCATTATTCAATCTTTTAAAATAAACACAATGATCAGAATGACAACTGTTGTAATCTTGTTCAACCATAAACCTATCAAATTTCAAATACCATTGTCGGGGTACTTGTTTCAACCCATACAAGCTCTTCTCCAACCTACACACTAAGTCCTCCTTTACCTTTGAACTCATATCCCCGTGGTTGCTGCATATAAATCTCTTTCTTCAAATCTTCATGGAGAAAAGCTATTTTGACATCTAATTGTTCCTGATGCAAGTCTTTTGTAACCACAAGACTTAAAATAGTTCGAATTGAAGTCATTTTAACAACAAGAGGAAATATTTCATCAAAATCAATACTCTTTTTCTTTGCAAAACCTTTTACCACAAGTCTAGCCTTATATCTTTTCTTGCCTCCACGTTCTCCCTTTAACCTGTAAAGTTGTAAACCCATTTGTTAGGAAATGTTATTTTACCTTCACAAAATTCAACTAACTCCTAAGTTTGATTTTGCAGTCCATCTCCTTTTTCATTCCTTGCACTCACTTCTTTCTGGTTTCAACCTGCATTGCTTTTGCATAACTTTCTAGTTCACCTAAATTAGTCAATAATACATAATATAATGAAGGAGAATATCATTAAGGAGGTATACTTATCTTGGAAGATCTTCTTACTGGAGTTTGAGAAATCTGTTGTAGTTCTGGTTCAATATTTTCTAGCACTGCTGGTACTACATTTTTTGGGATTTCATCAAGCACTATGCGTTCTACGTGTTCCTTTTTTTGCTTCTTCCTATTTATTTGATCTTTGTACATGGCTTTTTCATTGAATATGCCATTTCTATCCTAATGATTTTGTGATTCTCAAAATCCCATAAAAGATAACCAAAATCATTAACTCCATATCTAATGAAAGTACACTTCTTGGATTTTGCCTCAAGCTTTGATCAATTTTCTATATCAATATGGACAAATGCTTCACAACCAAAAGTTTTCATAAATGAATAGTTTACCTTTTTGCCTGTCCATGCCTCAGAATACCACCATCTAAGGAACTTGAAGGCCCTCTATTTATTAAGTAAATAGTAGTATCTACAACATCTGCCCAAAATTGTAAGGGCAATCCTGCATGCAATCACATGCTCCTTGCATGCTCCATGATTGTTCTATTCATTCTTTCAGACATCATTTTCTTGTGGTGTTCTAGGAACTGTCTTTTGTCTATGAATCCCATGGTATGAACAATAACTATCAAACTTTCTGCTGCAGTATGCACCTCCATTATCTGATCTGAGACACTTCAACTTGTTTCCTATCTCATTCTCAACCAAAGCTTTCCATTTCTTAAATATTTCAAATACATCAGATGTTCTGAGAATGAAATAAACCCAAGTTTTCCTAGTTGCATCATCAATAAACATAACATAATAATAAGAGCCACAAAGAGATAATACTTGAGATGGTCCCCATACATTTGAATGTACAAGCTCTAACTTTTCACTCTTCTTTTGCTTCCTAGCTTTGTGAAATCTAACTCTATTTTGTTTTCCATAGACACAATTTTCACAAAAATCCAAATCAACTTGTTTCAAACCTGACAATAAATTCTTGGAATGGTGAATCTTCATCCCCTTCTCACTCACGTCCCCAAGTCAATTGTGCCATAGAGTTGTAGCCGTTTCTGCAGAAGCTAGGGAAATAGAATCAGTATTACCAGTACATAAATACGATGTACCTACCATTGCGCCTTTTGCTATTATCAATGAGCCTTTAGTAACCTTCCACGAATTGATTGTGAATATGGCTGTGCAACTTTCACTTCTCAGTTGTTTTGCTGATATTAAATTTCTTCTCAAATGAGGAACATGTTTCACCTCTTTTAGCAGCCATTGATTACCATTTGGTAATTTTATCTGTATGTTTTCTTTTCCAACAATTTTGCATGGCTCATCATCACCTGAATAAACCTGTCCAAAATTACCTTGAATATAGTCTAGAAAATATTTTCTATGGGGTGTAGCATGAAAAGAAGCCCAAAGTCTAATGCCCAAGAATCAGTAATATTATCCAAAAATAGAATCAAAGCATCTTGTAACACATCACCTGCTACATTTGCTTCCTTGTTATTTTCTTGTTGCTTATCCCCTTATTTTTCCTTTCGAGACCAACATTTTTTCTTTAGATGCCCTTTCTTTCCACAATGTCAGCACTCCAAATTTACCCTGGATTTGGATTTGCTCTTCTTAGATTTCCCACGATTACCTGGGCTCTTTCCTCTTTCCTTCTGTCGTCCCCTATTCTCTACAGTCAGAGCATTACCTGATGTTTCACCTGTGCTTTTCCATCACATTTCTTCGCTAAGGATAACACCAACAACATCATCAAACTTTAAAGTGTTTGAACCAGAGACTGAGTTACTTACAACCATGACCAAACCATTGTAACTTTTAGACAATGAGCATAAAATCAAGAGAGCACTAACTTCATCAAAATTTACTTTTACAGAACTTAGTTGACTAGTAACCGTGTGAAACTCATTCAAATGATCACTAATAGACCCACCTTCTACCATCTTCATATTAAATAAATGTTTCATAAGAAATACCTTATTTGAGGCCGAGTGTTTCTCATATAGTTTTTCTAATGCCTTCACTTGACCCTCACTTGTTGTTTCTTTTGCTATATTGAAAGCCACCAACGATGCTAGGCACAATCGTATTGTTCGTAGTGCCTTCCTATCAAGAACTTCCTATCGTTCATCTGTCATATCACCGACTTCTTTGCTTTTCCACCCAACAGTAAGTAGAGATCCTTTTGATATAGATAATCTTCCATTTGCATCTTACACAACTGATAGTTTTAGCCATTGGACTTATCAACCTTAAGCCTGCCTTCCTTTGCCATTGCTCCCACTCGAATCTAAGATTTCTGTCAAATCACTAAAATATACACAACTCTGATACCTGTTGATAGGGTTTCGGCAGATATGAGCAATAAACAATATTAAGATAATGCAAAAATAAGAGAAGACATAAATACAATAACACAAAGATTTAATGTGGTTCACCCAATATGGGCTACATCCACTAGAGAAATAGTCATCCACTTATTTTATTATCCAGCGAAGAACAAACTACAAACTTATGATTTCACATCACAGCCGCTTATTTATCAAGCCTTTTTGAGGCAGTTTACAAGGTTGGATAGCAAAATAAACCCTAATCCTAAAATACTGTGAATCTTCTCTTGCGAAATTGGGCGGAAAATTCAAATATATTGGACAACCCTGTCCAAGGCATGGTCGGATTTTGACCAGCTTGTCCAAGGCTAGGTCATATTCTAAATTGTTAAATTTTGAACTAGAATGCAAGAATGCAATATACAGAAACATGATAATAGATGACACAAAAATTATCATGGGAAAACCCTCCACTTGAGGGTGAAAAACCCAGCCCCACAAAAGATAGATCCTTTATTATATGCTCAAAACAAATACAATGTTCTCAAGCTAATGATTGTTAACTCTTAACAATCAATCACTAAGCCTTATACACAGTTTTTCACTTCTGCAATACATACACAGAATATATAGTCCTCCAAGTATCTCACATATATTTTAAGCAATGAGAATGACTTACACTAATGGTTCGATCATATATCGACCATACAATAATTCACCGTCGTAAATTGTGCTCACTATAGAAGATAATAATCGTTTTCTACAGTCACTAAAAACCTAACAAAAAAAAAATACACGCACCCCTGTCGTTCTGCCTGAAAAATACAATACAATTATCTGTCACACGCAGAGCAAAAATACAACCGGTCCTAAAAATACCATTCGAATAGACTATGCCGTGAAAGCAAAGAGACACAGTTGTTACTCCATAATGAACCAACGACAGTTATTATGCCGTGTCGCTACAAATCCTCACAAGACACAAAGGTCGTGCCACATACATCTGACATTAAGAAAGAACATTCTGTCATGTCACCGACTCCCGATTGGTCTGTGTGAATACATGATAACAGCAATATATATATATATATATATATATTCCACCGTGATAACCGCCCGATAAGAACAACCAAAAATCATCGTTCTCGAACAAGTATCTGATTGCAATGAAGCATCCCGTAAGACAAACCAAACACACTCCCAGGTGAATACAATCACCCACGGGCCTTGGATGCCAACGTGGGAATCCAAAACGACAGAAACCAAAGCACATGATAACGTCCGCTGAGAGAAGAGAATCGACAGAAACCAAAGCACATGATAATGTCCGCTGAGAGAAGAGAATCGACAGACACATCAACACGAGCTGGGAAAAGACACGGCAGCAGTGGTGACCCTTCTAATTCCATCATCATGCAAACCTCTATGATAAATCGATATCAATACAACGGTATAGATTTTCAATGCAATCTTTAATGACCGATGGTTACAATACAACTGCTCAAAAGAACTTCAACATCATACATATGGCAAGAACAAAGGTATCACTGAAGACGGCAGATCAAAAGTATTTCACCGTCTTCAGCAATAATCAATTGCTTTAGCATAAACTTACGAAAGGCAACAGCTATCCATGAAAGGCGGAGAGAATATGAACTTGACAACCATCGCAGGTAAATTATGTCTCCTGCAGCTATAAAAACATTAACATAAACCGCCTTTGGACACTGTTCCAAACCATCTCCTCTTCGAAAACAGCTTCTACCTTGCTCACTTTGATCTCAGATTTCAATCCCTTAAAAATTTGATCTAGTTGAATGTTGATTCATTTTTAGTTGCAAAGATCTGATCTGAATTCCATCTTGATTAGAAATCTGATTATCATCTTTTCAAGGACTCAAGTAGTTTGTCTTCTTGCAGGTCTTGGGACCGAGTTTCACTCAGTATATAGTATCAAACAAGTTTTGAGGTTTCTACACCTAGGGTGGAAATCGGACATGTCTTGGACATGCTTGTCCAAGGTGAGGTTGGAATCTGACCTCCTTTTGGGCACCACTGTCCAAGGCAAGGTTGGATTCTGACATGCCTTGGGATAGAAATTCTAAGGGTTCTCATCAAATTTTTGTCCTTTGCTTCCTTAGCAAAATAACACCCATTTCTTCCTTTTTGCCATTTGACTTCATCTTCCTTCACCACTCAATCCCCCTTGTCCTCTATTCTTCATGGTTTTTTAATTCATTCATCTCGGATCTGATTGTATAGTTCAGAGTTTTCATGTCAAATCATTCAGATTGCATCCATCATTCTCATGTCTCCTATTACACCTACTGGTTGTTCTTGATTTGATCTTGAATTGCATGCTCAATTGATTGATTTCACCCTCTTTCAACTTAGAATTTTTCATTTTATTTTGGGTGGGATTTGAGGTTGGTTTGGAGAAGCTTGTCAAAGGTGAGGTTGGATTCCGATGTTCGCTTGGACACCTCTGTCCAAGGCACGGTCGGAATTCGACCAGCCTTAGGACAGCGTTTCAAGGTTGGCTCCAAACTTTAATAACTTCATTTTCTTCCTTTGATTCACTCAATTCCCTCTCAATTTTCCAACTTGTTTTTCTTATTCACATTTGTTCTTGCACGTACATGTTAGATTCCCAATCCCATTCAATTGTTCAGCCCTTGATCAGACTTTCAACTTCACATCAGATTTTCAAACTTCCTCAAAATCAGAACTTAGGCCTTGATCCCTGCCCACTACTTGACTTGAATTGAGATAAGTGTTGGATAAATGATGAAAGTCCATTAAAGTGAGGTCATGACAACATTTGAGAATCCTCATTATTTTGCAAATCATAGCTTGGCCAAGGGGATTGGATCATGCAGGCATAGGGAAACTTCACTTAAAGGCACCTCAAGATTCCACTAAGGGATAGCCTCTTACTCGATAACTCTACTCACCTCCTAGCTCAAACTTGCAACTTATTGATTTGGAGACTTCAACATTGCCACCAAACTAAAGCAAAACTAAGACACACTACTCTACTGCAAAGTAGGAGGGGGTCCCCATTTGCAATGGGACAATGGTGTTAAAACATCACAACACTTTGCACTTTGCCTTGAGTTCCTTTTTTGCGTCAGAGTCGTGGGCCCACTCATACTTAAGTTTTGGTTCCTTCATTCCCTTGAACTCTGAACTTCAATTCATTTCACTAAGTCTTCCATTGGACTAGAGGTTTGGACTTATATTTGCTTGAGTAACTCATTTGGGTCATCCTCAATTCCCTATTCTTGATTCCATATTTTCACCAAGTTATTTTATCAAAATTGGACCTTCAACCTTACCTCTATGCGAGTACTTTTTTTTCGTCATCCTCAAAAATTGAACTCTGTTGTTTCCTCAATATATATTTACGATGTTAGCATTTTGCTCACCCTCGTACCCAAGTATTTCCTCCTTGGCATCTTTGATGCTCAATGCCTGATAACTACTTGCATGTATCATATTGAAATCAAAGTTGTAGACATCGCTTTCACTTGGTACCAAGTATACAATAATTGTAAACCACAAGCCCCAACAATGGTAGGAGTTCCAAGAGACTCCCCATTGCCCACATTTCCCTTGTCCTCTTCTCCACTTGTTGACATCGTAATTGGGCTAAATTTTGGCTGTGTTGAAGGCTTGATTTGTTGGGAATTCAATAGTCCGTTATTTCTCATAAGTCCTGTTAACTCAACAACTTAGTGACACATTGGGTCACTTTCAGGTTGTGGGTTACCTATAACAATAGTGAACCTCTAGAGAAGGCTGGTTCCTGTTTTTGCTTGCTAAAACCTACTCTAAGTTACTGCTTTTCAATGGAGAAGGGGAAGAAGTGCTTGAAAATGAAAACTGCAGCTGTGATGGTGATGCACCAGATTATTACTAAGACCTATATCACTATTTTGACATGTAGGCTCTCAATTATTCAGCTGTTTTTTTGTACAATTTGGGCATTACATATGTCATACATGAATGTTTTGCTAGAAGTTTTTATTTTTTGTACAGTCTGTAAAATGAAAACAAGAGTTTTTCACAACTAATGACTGATTTTGCATGCTACACAACTAGCAACCTGCATGAATATATGCCTTTTCTGCTCTAAGGTGCTGCAAATGAGACATTTATTCAAGAATTTCAATAAAAACCACAAAAAATATGCATCAATCAGCACACTACACACTATGATACAGGAGGATCCTCGGGTAGTTGGCAATCTTGTGTCACCAAAAACATGTTTTGGTTTGATGTTGATTTGTTGCTTTGGAGCTCAGTAATCTGGTCGGTAACTGCCTTGGAGTTCCTTGTTGGGGTACTCAGTTACCTGTTGGCTCGGTTGCTTGTGGCTCGGTCTTGGTGACTAGTTGCTCGGTCTCAGTTACTGAGTAGGTCTCTTGTGTTGCTGCTCGGTGGTGTCTGCTTGGTGGGGCTTGACTCGTTTGTGCCTCTCACCGAGTTGGTCTGTTTTCGGTGTTCTTGATCACCGACGGGGTTTGTGCTATCTCTTGGGCTGGCCGACTGGTGCATTTAATTTTTGGTTGCCTGTGGGGGATGTGAGGACCTATATCTTGTTTGGTTCACTCTCCTATGCAGATTTAATGACCGTTGGAGGCCGATTGATGGATAACACATTGGTTGTGTGTTTCTTGATGTCGACTTGGATTTATTTTGTTATTTCATTTGTAATGCCGACTTGTGGCAAGTTTGTATAAAAGAGAGTCTAGGTTGATGTTAGAGGGGGGGGGGGAATGAGGAGATAGATAGAGGATGGAATAGTAAGCTGATAAGCTGAAAGATTGTAAGTTCTTGCAAATAGTTATAAGTGGGTAGATAGAAATAGCAGATTGCTTGGAGGCTTGCGAGCACAAGTTCAGATCTGGTTTTCTTCCACTTAGCTATAGAGTAGACTGAAATGTTGGATCCTGTGAGATCTTGTTGATGCTATTGTTGTTTTGGCCCTAACCGGGCAGGCCTTATAGCCCGACATGTAGCATGTAATTGAATTTGAAAAATGAATATGAATTGATATAAGTTGTTATATCTCTGTGTTGTTGAGTTTTCGCTGTTGTCTTGTTGGCTGCAAGTTTCGACAGTCCTTTATTGGATCCTCCGAGTTTGGCTGCATCAAGTGGTATCAAAGCTGGTTCGTTTCTTGTGGAGCTTAGGGTTTTCAAAGATCTGGAGAGATGCCTCTGAGAAGATTGGACCCTAGGGAAATTGCAAATCTGTCTGAGGAAGAGGAAGCGAGGATAACAGAAAGATTTAGATCTGAAATGATGACAATGAAGAATGAAATCATAGAAGGGATCAGAAATGTTGGATTACATAGAGGTTCGCGAATAGATGATGGTTATGAAGAAGCTGCTAAAGACTTTGAAGCTGCTGGATCTAGTGGAGATGACAAAGCCGATCAGATGGAGGGATCTGGAGGAGACAGATATGATCGATTGCAGAGATCTAGAGCTCGGTTGAGTACAAGTTATCGAATGGAGGTGTCCAATTTTTCAGGTACATTGAGACCCGAGGATCTGATTGATTGGATCGGTGAGTTAGAAGACTACTTTGAGCTGGAAGACATTGAAGATCCACTTAAAGTGAGATTGGCACAGACTAAGGTGAAAGGGCATGCTGCTTTATGGTCGAAAGAGTTGCAGAGGGATAGAGAAGAAGAAGGTGAGATGAAGATCAATCGATGGAGGTTGATGGTGATAAAGCTGAAGGCTAAGTTCATTCCTGCCGACTATGAACTTGAGTTGTTTAAGAAATTGCAGAATCTGAAACAGAAAGAGATGACTGCGGAAGATTATACCGAGAAGTTTTACAAGTTGACTTTTTCAGTCTGGACATAGAGAACTTTCTAAGGAAAAGGTGGCGAGGTATGTTAATGGTTTGAGATTCAAAATCCAGGATGAGATTGGTATGTTGAAGATTGACTCGTTAGAAGATACTTATCAGTATGCATTGAAGGCAGAAGATAGGTTGAAAAGAAGACATCATGGTAATTCCCGAGGGAAAGAGAAGCAAGAATAGTCGGTGAAGGATAAGCCGAAAGTTGAAGATGAACTGAAACTTGTTGAACCAAGGAGAAAGACAGGTAAAAGTGTATTCAGAGGTATTTGTTATAACTGTGGTGAAGAAGGACATCGGTCATTTGAATGTCCCCATGCAGATAGGAAGGTGAGTAGTCACCGAAATGCCGTGGTGAATGAGGTTGCTGAGAATGAACCTGAGGTGGGGGGTGACTCTCTTGCTTAGAAGAACTTTGTTGCCCTCGAAGCAAGCTGATTCTTGTCAGAGGAAGAACTTGTCCAGGATTGTGTGCAAGTCTGGTGGTAGATGTTGTAAGGTGATTGTTGATGGAGGAAGTACTGACAACCTAGTTGTTGAGGAGATGGTTCAAAAACTTGGTTTGGAAAGGTTAAGGCATTCTTGTCCTTATAGGATAAGTTGGTTGCAAGAAGGTCTTGCGGTAGAAGTGAAGGAGCAGTGCATGGTGAGTTTTTACATTGGTTCCTTTAGAGATGAAGTATTATGTGACATTGTGGAGATGAGTTCTTGTTATGTTTTACTTGGGAGACCTTGGCAGTATGATAGAAAGGCTATTCATGACTGTAAAAGGAATTTGATTACTATCCTGAAAGATGGACAAAAGTCTATTTTGATTCCTTTGAAGGATGAAGACAAAGGAAGGAGGAACTTGAGCATTGGTAGCAGATTTGAGATGGTTGCAGGGGTTGGTGCAGACACTCGGATTCAGAGATCTGAAGGTACATCAAAGAGTACTAGTGGAAAAAGGAAGCAAAAGAAGAACTAAGGGAAGAGTGTGTCGGTTGAAGACTTGGAAGACATGTATATCAAGAACCAATTTGGGATCTATGTGCTGAATCCCAACATATGTTCATCCAACTGCTGAAAACATCTTTTCGCACCTGGGGTGTCTGATGCAGGGGCATCCTGGGGTAGTTGGCAATCCTGTGTCACCAAAAATATGTTTTGGTTTTGATTTGTTGCTTGGGAGCTCAGTAATTTGGTCGGTAACTGCCTTGGAGTTCCTTGTTGGGGTACTCGGTTACCTGTTGGCCCGGTTGCTTGTGGCTTGGTCTCGGTGACTGGTTGCTCGGTCTCAGTTACTGAGTAGGTGTCTTGTGTTGCTGCTCGGTGGAGCTC
>MU224213.1:105991-133434 GCA_018584345.1 Thuja plicata
TTGTTGGGGTACTCGGTTACCTGTTGGCCCGGTTGCTTGTGGCTTGGTCTCGGTGACTGGTTGCTCGGTCTCAGTTACTGAGTAGGTGTCTTGTGTTGCTGCTCGGTGGAGCTCGGCTCGGTTGTACCTCTCACCGACTGGTCTGTTTTCGGTGCTCTTAATCACCGACGGGGTTTGTGCTATCTCTTGGGCTGGCCGGTGCATTTAATTTGTGGTTGCCTGTGGGGGACGTGAGAACCTATATCTTGTTTGGTTCACTCCCCTATGCAGATTTAATGACCGTTGGAGGCTGACCGATGGATAACACGTTGATTGTGTGTTTCTTGATACTGACTTGGGTTTATTTTTCTATTTCATTTGTAATGCTGACTTGTGGCAAGTTTGTATAAAAGAGAGTTTAGGTTGATGTTAGAGGGGGGGGGGGGGGAATGAGGAGATAGATAGAGGATGGAATAGTAAGCTGATAAGCTGAAAGATTGTAAGTTGTTGCAGATAGTTATAAGTGGGTAGATAGAAATAGTAGATTGCTTGGAGGCTTGCGAGCACAAGTTCAGATCTGGTTTTCTTCCACTTAGCTATAGAGTAGACTGGAATGTTGGATCCTGTGAGACCTTGTTGACGCTATTCTTGTTTTGGCCCTAACCGGGAAGGCCTTACAACCTAGCATGTTGCATGTAATTGAATCTGAAAAATGAATATGAATTGATATAAGTTGTTATATCTCTGTGTTGTTGAGTTTCCGCTGTTGTCTTGTTGTTGGCTGCAAGTTTGGACAATCCTTTATTGGATCCTCCGAGTTTGACTGCATCACACAAGGAACATGCTTTTGAAGGCAACAATACTAAATTCATTGATATAAAAAATGTGCTCTTACAATGAAATGGTCTTAAAAATGCTTGATATTGCTTGAAAATGAGTATTGCACCTACTGTTTAGTCAAAGAGATGACTGATTTTGAGTTACAAGACAATCTTTTCTTGCTGGAAGAACTTTGAGGAATTACAACTTAGCTGAAAAATGCAAGAACTAACTCAAAACTGAGTTCTCTGTTGTTCAGTCAAAGAGATGACTGATTTTAAGCTAAAATACAATCTTTTCGTGCTGGAAGAACTTTCAGAAATGACTGCTTAGCAGAATAATGCAAGAACTAACTAAAAACTGAATTCAGAGTGTGCTTATCCAGCCTACAACCATCTCCAGATGGGAGAGAATCTAAGGCCCATTAAAAGCGAAAAAATGAATGCTTAGGAGCTGAGTTAACCTACTTTGGGTGCCCAGCTGGAGTGCTCATTGACGCGCCTTCAATATTTCGACTTGTTGGAGCCTCTTCCACTTGCTATGTAGCTGATTTGACTCTAGATACCTGGCTGGTCTTCAAACTGGGTCAAAAATCCTCAAACTGTCCCTACACCTGCTTATTTAGCCCCTATTTTCCTGCTCCACCTTCACAAACTGCTCAACCGTCTCTCCTAGAAGCTTGCAAGATTCCCATAACTGTCTTGGGTCGGATGGAACTCAATTAGGCTATTAAAGACCCTCTAAACTGCTTCAAATGGGTGATTATGGCATATAACTCTCCCTTGAATGCCTTTTACCTCTAACTTTGCACAAGGATGAGCCCCTTCAATATTGTCTTGTTACTATGAAGCTCATATTCTTCCCTCAGCTTATGTTAAAAGTCTTTATGGGTTTAAACCATCTTACATCGTCTTACCTTGTTTCTTGTTATTGGACTACCCCTCTTTCTTCATATGCTCATATTCTTCTGTCATTCCCTGTTTGTCACTTTAACTATTTTTCAAGCTATCATGACTGTCGTTACACGGTAGAGAACTATCCTTTTTGTCTGAAGTCCGTCCTTATCTCACTAAGGAGTGCAGTCATTTGCATAGTGGCTCTGTTTTTGTTAATGTCCTTTACTTTGTCAGGGTACCAACACCACTTCTCATGAATGTCACCTCTATTAAGCACCGTTTTATTTTTTCTTCTCACTATTCTTTGGCATGGCATCATCCATTAACTCTCATGACACCTTGTGGTTGTCTTTGTCAAGATAATTGCCACTCTTTATTGTAGACAACCCTTTAATATCATTATTAGTATTACATATTCGTAACTGACTGTTTTCTAAAATTTAGGAGTTTCATTTGAAGCTCAAAACTCCTCACAAAACATGTAAGAAGGTTGACCCATCATATATCTTCTTCATGCCTTTCATAAATTGTCATGCTTTGATCTCACTGTTATCATCATTTGATTATCTTCTCTGCCTTTATGACTGTTTGGCCTGTAGGTCATGATTGTGTTGAGATGACTGTCACCTTCATTAGGTCAGTGTTTCCTTCAAGATCACTTCTCATGATACCTTCATGTATCATATTCTTGACTGTCCCTATTGCTACTTGGTATGTGAAATCCTTATATCTTCATTTCATTGTATTATGACCTTGACATGCAACTGAATCATTTTTTTTCACTAACCTTTAGCTATCTTTTAGTCTTCTTCAGCTATTGGTCTACAATATAGGGATTGTGTTTTAACTTTCATTTCATGGCACTATACCTTGTTTTAACTATTTGCAACTGTTTAAAATCCATTAACTATTTGCTAGTCGTTCAAGATATTGGTGGAACACTGCAATCTTTGATGTAAAACTAAAAATCAAATAATAACACATTTTCGTGGACTCTTTGTTCAATGGAATGCTTTCGCACCTGATCATTTGGAATTATTTGAAAAAATTAATTTTAAATTTTTTGCTTAGTCTATTCTATAAACTGTTAGGCAAAGGATGTTGTATATCTTGGAAAAGAAAGAATTATTTTAATTATGTAAATTGTTAATGTTTGTAGCCTAAGTCGAATGATAAAATGATAAAATATTATTATACATATATTGATTAATAATAATATTTTATATTCACATATATCTTATATTATTACTAATCAATTTATATATAGTATTTAATATTAATAATATTGTTATTATTATAATAATATTATTAAATATTATTAAGGTCGACTAAACATTGGAATTGATTAAAACTGATAATAATCGAACACCAAATAATATCGACTATTGGTGTCGACTTCTATTCATTATTTGGTGTCGATTTTCATCAACTATTGGTATCGACTTATATTCATTATTTGATATCAACTTCAATGGACTATTGGTGTCGATTAATATTGTAACCATTATACGGTGATTAACTTCCATCATAATCGTGCTGTCTTATATTAACGATAACAATAGTTATCCGGCCTTGACACATTGGTTATCATTGATGAAAAGTTGCTACCCATTGTGAGGCGGCATGCCTGTTGGAAGGCATGCCTCCTCATCATTCTATATATGCTCTTGAGAGGCACGATCTAAGAACACACAAAAATAATACAGTGCAAGTACAAGATCGTGCATCTCCATACTCACTAAACAATATTGATATATATTTCATTTGTATAATCTGCCATCAAATAAAAGTTAAAACTACAGGTTGCGAATTGAAGAAGTGACACTTATCTATATCAGCAAATCATTAAGAGTTGAAGATCATAACAGCAGATTGGTATTGACATCTCCAGCAAGATTAATTGGCACACTGTGTCCTTATCTTTGTAACATACAATTATCAGATTTGCTTGGCAAATAGAGATCAGTATAAATTGTATCTTTGCTTCATTGTAGTTGATTCATTTGATATTCCTACATATATAAAGTGGAAAATTAAAATTAATCTTTACACTGGATAATCTGATTACTTTAACATGGTATCAGAGCCTAGGTGAGGCATAGATCAAATCAGATTTAAAAGGAAATCAAATTTTATCATACTACATCAATCTTTTAATAAATCCTCAAAATTCAAAATGATGAATGGTTCTATTGGAGAAACCATATTAGAGCAAAACGTTGAATTTAAGTCTTGTACCAAATCTAAAAGACCAGCTCTCTATTCAACATTCTCAAGTCAAATATCTACTAGTAGAAACACTTCGGTAATAGATAGCGTGGCCTCTCGACGCATTACAAGATTCAAAGAGCATCTAGATACAATGATAGAAAATTGTGATGAAGAAGTCACAATCGGGGATGACTCAAACTACCCAGTAAAAGGAATTGGGACCTGCAATATCCAACTAAACTTTGACATATCCTTACAATTAATAGGAGTACTATATGTACCTGGTATAAAAAGGAACCTAGTTTCTATTTCAGCCTCGAGGATAAAGGATACAGGATCACCTTTATGGAAGGAAGAGTCTTAGCGTGGCCTAAAAATTCAAATATCAAACAAGCATACACCATTGGAATGTGACATGGGTGTTTATATAAACTCAACACCGCCTCATCTCAAGCCCTCATTCATGAGTCCTCAAACACATGTGAATTATGGCACAGGAGATTAGGACATCTCGATTTCCGTGGACTAACATCCATGGATAAAATGGTAACAGGAATTCCCAAACTATCTCAAGAACATGAAGGAATATGCAAGGGATGTGCCTTAGGAAAGAATTTCAAAAACACATTTCATAGTAGAGAAAACAAATCTAAAGATATCTCGGAACTAATTCATACAGTTTTGTGTGGACCTATGACTGTACCCTCTATTGGAGGTTTTCTATACTATATCATTTTCATAGATGACTATTCAAGAAAGACCTGGATATACTTTCTAAAAAGCAAGGAGACAAATGAAGTTCTTAAAATATTTAGAGAATTCAAAGCCCTAGTAGAAAACCTAACAAGTAAAAACATAAAGATTCTTAGATCAGATAATGGAGGGGAATACATTTTTGAAACCTTTAGTACCTTTTTAAAAAATGCAGGAATCAAGAGGGAGTTTACTGTCCCTTAAAATCCTCAACAAAACGGTGTGGCAGAAAGGAAAAACATAACTATTGTAGAAGCAGCAAAAGCAATGCTACATGATCAAAACATTCATACCTCCCTTTGGGCAGAGGCCTCCAGTACTGCAGTATACATTCAAAACAGATGTCCACATTCATCTCCAGATAATAAAACCCCTGAAGAAGCATTCACGGGAATTAAACCAGATATAAGCCACTTGAAAATCTTTGTCTGTCCTGTCTACATCGATGTTCCTAAGGAGAGGAGATCCAAATTAGAACCCTCAGGAAGGAAAGGGATATTTGTGGGGTATAGTGAAACATCCAAGGCCTATAGAATCTACATTCCTGGTCAAAGACAAATAGAACTAAGTAGAGATGTAATATTTGAGGAAGATCTTGCATTCAAGAGATCTAAAAACATAAATGATGTAGATAATGTCTCTCCTCGAAACAATGAAAAAGATCACCACTCTGAGATTCAGAGGGAGAATCATAACATCATTGAAAACAACAATCACACTAAACCTATGGATATTACAAATGAAACAATAATCTCTACCATAAATAAGAAAAGACCACTATGGGCCAAAAAAATGATAGAGGAAGCCAATAACTGTGCAGCACCTGAGGGAACATTCAGAGAGAGTAAAAGACCAAACAGGTATTCCAACTATGTTGCATTAATGAGTGAAATCATAAATTCAGAACCCTCCAACGGTGAGGAAGCACTACAACATTAGATTCGGAAAGAAGCAATGACTGAAGAATATAAATCAATCTTAAAGAATGATGTTTGGGACATTGTCCCCAGGCCTAAAGATAAATCTGTAGTATCTTCAAAATGGCTGTTTAAAATCAAACATGTAGCAGACGGAAGCATAGAAAAACATAAAGCAAGATTTGTGGCCAGGGGATTCTCACAAAAGGAAGGGATTGATTATAAGGAAACATTTGCACCTGTCAGAACCATAATTGCCATTGCAGCGTCCAAGGGATGGAAGATTCATCAAATGGATGTGAAAACGACATTCTTGAATGGTGTAATAGACGAAGAAGTCTATCTAGAACAGCTTGAAGGATTCATAATTCATGATCAACAATCTCATGTCTGTAAATTGAAGAAAGCACTATACGAGCTCAAACAGGCTCCACGAGCTTGGTATGAAAGGATAGATCGTTACCTACTAGAAATTGGTTTCTCAAAGAACGATGTAGATCCTAACCTCTACTTCAAAATAATGTATGGAGAAATGTTGATCCTTGTTCTATATGTTGATGATCTTCTAATAACTGGAGAAGATCACCTTATAATCAAATGCTAACAAGAGCTAGCCACCGAATTTGATATGAAAGATCTAGGATTTCTTCACTATTTTCTTGGTCTAGAAGTTTGGCAACAAGCAAATGAGATAATCCAAAATCAAGGAAAATATACCATTGATGTGTTGAAAAGGTTTGGGATGATGGACTGCAAGCCAATGTCTACACCTATGGAAACAAACCTTCACAAGTTGAGAGAAGGAATGTCAAGTTCTGAATCAACAAATCCCTATTTATACTGACAGATGATTGGATCGCTAATGTACTTGGTCAATACTAGACCCGATATCTGCTATGCTGTAAATGCCCTCAATTAGTTCATGGTTGATCCTAAGCAAATACACATGGTTGCAGTAAGACACATCTTGAGATACCTTTGAGGAACTATAGAATATGGTTTACTAGACAAAAATGTAAAATTGGATCTACATGGATTTACAGACTCAGGTTGGGCTGGAGGTGTGACAGACCGTAAAAGCACATCGGGGTGTTGTTTTAGTTTAGAATCTGCCATGATATCCTGGTTTAACAAGAAACAAACTTCAGTTGCTTAAAGTTCAAAATAAGCAGAATATATAGCAGCCTCAATGGGAGCTTGAGAAGCAGTTTGGTTAAGGAAACTTCTGGTAGGGTTGTTTGGACAAACCTTAGAGCCCACAATCATTCACTGTGATGATCAAAGCTACATCAAACTCTTCATCAACCTAGTCTTTCATAATAGATCCAAACATTTTGAAATACCATACCACTATGTTAGAGACATGGTGGAAAGGAAAGCAATTCAGCTAGAGTATATTTGTACAAAGGAGCAAACCGCAAACATTCTCACCAAACCTCTTGCCAGATATAAGATAGCTCACTTCAGAAGCAAACTTGGTATGATTAAAATGTAAAACATTTATGAGAATGTGTTTTCTCCTTATCATTGTACTAACAAATTAATATTTTAATATAAACATAATTTCTTTGACACTATGTGTCCTTGTTTATATCATTCAGAGGTGACGATCTCAAATGATAGATACTTGTATACTTATGGCCTTGTAAAGAAATTACTTTACAATTTTCCATCACGACTGATATCATATGGTTGATATTTGTGTACACATCACGATAGAATATATCTCTGTTGGATGAGATATTTCATGGTGAATATTAATATGGTTTAATATTCCACTCATACTATGAAACCACATCCTTACATGATAAGCATCATATGGTTGATGCTAGTGCACATATCATTAAGGATAGAAAGTGCCTTTGAGTAAATGTCATTAGTGTTCACATTAGGATTCATTGCACATGTTTTCATTCTCCTGGCTAAGAGGGAGTGTTAATGTTTGTAGCTCAGGTCGAATGATAAAATGATTACATATTATTATACATATTGATTAATAATAATATTTTATATTCACATATATCTTATATTATTACTAATCAATTTATATATAGTTTTATTTAATATTAATAATATTGTTATTATTATAATAATATTATTAAATATTATTAAGGTTGACTAAACATTGGAATTGATTAAAACTGATAATAATCAAACACCAAATAATATCGACTATTGGTGTCGACTTCTATTCATTATTTGGTGTCAAATTTTATCGACTATTGGTGTCGACTTATGTTCATTATTTGATATCAACTTCAATCGACTATTGGTGTCGATTAATATTGGAACCATTAGATGGTGATTAACTTCCATCATAATCGTGCCGTCTTATATTAACGATAACAATAGTTATCGGACCTTGACACGTTGGTTATCACTGATGAAAGGTTGCGACCCATTGTGTGGCGGCATGCCTATTGGAAGGCATGCCTTCTCATCATTCTATTTATGCTCTTGAGATGCACGATCTAAGAACACACAAAAATAATACAGTGCAAGTACAAGATCGTGCATCTCCATACTCACTAAACAACATTGATATATATTTCGTTTGTATAATCTGCTGTCGAATAAAACTACGGGATCAGCAAATCATTAAGAGTTCAAGATCATAACAGCAGATTGGTATTGACATCTCCAGCAAGATTAATTGGTACACTTTGTCCTTATCTTTGTAACATACAGTTATCAGATGTGCTTGGCAAATAGAGATCAGTATAAATTGTATCTTTGCTTCATTGCAGTTGATTCATTTGATATTCCTTCAGATTTGCTTGGCAAATAGAGATCAGTATAAATTGTATCTTTGCTTCATTGCAGTTGATTTATTTGATATTCCTACATATATAAAGTGAAAAATTTAAATTAAACTTCACGCTGAATAATCTGATTACTTTAACATAAATAAACAAGTATTTGGTGTTTAGTCACATTGGTCTATTTCTAAAATTATATGTAAGATTGGTTAGATATTTTGTGTTGGTTGCATATTGGTCTATTTCTAAATTTATATCTAAGATTGGTTAGATATTTTATGTGTTGGTTGCATATTGGAAAAAAATTAATGTTAGGGTCAACAGTTTTGAGCACTCATGGCTTTGCCAATATCACTTAGATTGTTTTGTGTAAAAGCAATCAGATGTTTAGTGGTTGAGGTTGGCTAGTTGGCTATCATTTGTATTGAGCTCTTTTGTAGAGTGCTTACATGAAGCATGGTATGAGATGTGTAGTTGCATGGTTATCGATTATGCTTGGACATATGGAAGATACATTGGAGGAACTTGATATTTCAGAAGTATTCATACAGTCTCTGTAAATGTATTGTAATGTTTCATTGCTGAATAATACATTAAGTGTGGATATTTTTGGAGCTTGGTTTTTTCCAGCTTGAAAATTTTCCACAGTATATTTTGTATAACCTTGTGGTATGTCTTTGATCTTTCTTTGATCTTTGCATTATGATTATTCTGCTTGCATGTTTTCCTCTTAGAAGATTATGCAGGTTATGGTTTCATCAAACAGAAATCTAGACAAACATACACATTACACTTGTTTTCTCTACTTCCATAAATTTGTTGGTGCTATTGGTATATCATTTTTTTTTATCTCATGAAATTGAGAGGTCTCTTATTTTTATTAAATTACAGACATGTTTTACACACACTTACCTAGTAAAGTTGCTTTATGTAGCCTGATTCTTCTAAGTGAAGTGATTCTGTCTCGTATGCAGGTGCATACCTCCAAGAAAGCATGCGCACGCGTTTACCCATGTCTACAACAGCAAGGTATCATCTGGTTTTGGCCAAATACTGATCCTCATTTCAAAGATATTGCTGTGGAGAAAAAGCCACCTTTCGTTCCGGGGCTCAGTGATCCCTCATTCCCATATACTTTATCAACGAGAGATCTACCTTACGGGTAATTCTTGTTGGACACCAGAAGGAAATATTTATTGTCTGGGGTCACACTCCAAAGAAACAAATTGATTAGAAGTTTTATAATTTATCTTTCTTTCTCAAAGGTTAGTTTTGCATCTCAGAGCTTATGCATCTGTTGGTGGGTTTTATATCTAATCATTAAAAAGTAAAAGTCATTTTATATGTTCACAGAAGGAAAATAAATGACATTTGAGAAATTTTTACATTGTCATTTTGAAATGTAACATGCAAACCATTTAAAATCTTGGCTGAAACATTCCAGATACGAAATACTTACTGAAAACCTTATGGACCCTTCCCATGTTCCATATGCACATCATGGGCTTGCTGCTCGGACTGACACAGCCAGAGTTAATGGCTCCCTAAAGGTCGCTTTATCTATCCTCCTTTTTAATGCAGCTTCATATTCATTATTTAAAAAAATTACATGTTTTCGGTATAGCTGTTTAAAAATATCTAAGCTGCTAATTATCAGTAAAATTGTGAATGTTTAAGGTTTGCCAGTTTAATCTTACCATAGTTTTTTATTGGCATTACCAGAGCGATAGGAGGGCAGGCAAGCCGTTAAACTTGCATTTAAAAAATCTAGAGAAGTCAGGTTTTCAAGGTGAACATGAGCAAGGCTCGGTTAACTTTATGGCTCCTTGCGTCTATGTCTCTGACTTCAGTTTTACACCAAAAAAGGTAAGAAGGTCTGTCTATTAATATTTAGACAAGGATTATATAAAATTAGGCATGTATGGATTATGGCCTTTAATTTGCAGCCTTAAGTTAATTCTGTTCCTTTTCACATTTCATTTTCTAAAATGTTGTAATTTATCTAGGGAATGGGTCAGACATCAATATCAGGAGCTAAAGAGGAGAAAAAGAATACTCTTTTACTTGTGTTTATTTGTGTACCAGTAAGCCCAGGTAAAAGCAGACTTATATGGGCTTTCCCAAGGAACTTTGCCTTGTGGACAAATCTTTTGTTGCCACGGTGGATAACTCATATTCAACAAAATCTCTTTCTTGACTCGGATTCATATTTTCTTCATCTCGAGGTAACTGGCTAGTTGATTAATTCTGAAAGCATGTTATCTTTTCATGTCAGCAAGTTGCTTTGTAAAATAGGTGGCTTGTTGGAAATCGTACACAAGATTAAAATTTCATGAAGTTTCTGGGTTTTTCATCATTTCCGAAAAATAGCCTTGTGATTCAAATTCAAATGTGGACTTCAATATGAACTATGAGATTGCCTTTACTTAAACAAATCGAAGGGGAATTGACACACTCACTCATTAACCATGCTTAGACAATCCCTTGTTAAGTCGTTTGTTAATTCTTTTAAGCTGTATCTCACCCATTATCCTTCTTAAACAAGAGTTTGTAATTCCATTAATTAAGAACAAATTTCAGAGTTTGCATCTTACCCATTAACCATGCTAAAACAAGAGAAAGGAAATTGATAGAAGAAAGAACAAAATGAATTTAATTATATAAATACCCAAAACTAATGGAAATAGGTAAATATGATGAAAAAAGTAAATCTAAATACCTTATATAATTATCAGGGTGAAAAGGTTTAGACAATAAAAGGTAACTAGAATCAAGATGCTAGTTCTGCTAGGAGGATGAGAAGGGTTTTTGTTTGTGTAAAAAATACCGTTTCATATTAAAACTATGAAATTTGTTCTTCAAATCTAAATGAGTACATCAAAGATTCTTTTGATGTAATCATGGTTCTGTTTTAGCACTGATATGATATCCTTTTTTTTTCTTTGGTATTGGACACAAAAGCAATCAATTTTCTTTGATTTGTTCTTATGCAGTTGTTAGACTTATTTTGATTAGCAGCTGCTGCTCAACATTTTTAGGAGTAACTTGTGGAGCTGGTGGCTCCATGGAAATAAAATTTGCTGCTTTTTTTTAAAACACTACTATTAAATAATATTTTAAAATAAAATGTGAAAGCAAAATTTTAGGAAAATAAAAAGGAGAGAAAAAAAATTTGGTGAAGACGTGTCACTTTTTTCAATAACAATTCCTAAACAATAGCTGAGAATCTGCATGGGATCATGAGGTTAGCTTATTTTTGCAAATTTTTAATTCTGGCAAAAGGATAAATTGGAATCTTTCCATATTTTTTTGAAGCAGCTGTGCTTAAAACTTAAAATTTAGCTTTGAAAAAAAGGGAGGGGCTGAAAATAAGCAGCACTGCTAATTGAGAAAAAATAGGAAAAAAATGACACTTGGCATCACCATTTTAATCCATTCCTTTTATTTGCATAAATTTTGTCTCCACATTTTAATTTTTTTATATAAAAATACTATTTACAAGCATTGCTTAAAAATAAGCAGCAAAGTTGAGCAGCTAGCCAAAATAAGCTAAGCAGCAGCATGGGGGACCTGGCCTATTTTTGTGGAGCAGCTAGCAAATGAAAATAAGCTGTGGGAAAAAATAGGGGGGCTAGAAATAAGCAACAGCTGCTTATTGAAAAAAGCGACAAATGTCTTCACAATTTTTTCCATATCTCCTTTTTATTTGTGCCACTAAAAGTTGAGCAGTTGCTGCTAGCAAATATTAGCTAAGCAGCAGCATGAGGACATGCTATAAAAGATTTAAAATTTTCCTTTTCTCAAAATTTTTATTTTGCATGGGAACACTGCTTAAATTTAAGTAGAAAATTCATTTAAACAGCAGGGACATGTGGTTAGGATTAAGAATTAAGGTATTTATTCCATCAAACTGATTAGGGATTTGAATCTAACCTCATTTCTTATGGTATCAAGCTTTTGCATTTATCAGAATTCCACCCTTGAAGAAATCTTTTTGGACTTGACATGCATCAGTGAACCCATAACCATTTGACATCCTTTCTATTTTTTAATATTAAGAAATAATTTTAATTTAATATTAATTGTGAAATCACATTTTAAAATTTCCAACATAAAAACTAAATATAAACTAAAAACTTAATTGTTCAAATTTTGTTAAAATTATTTTTAAGAAATCCAAAATTTATCTGATATTTTGCTCAATTACCAACGTATCTTATTTTCATTAAATATAACATGATTCTGCCTACGTATAGGGGCATAAACTTCAGGAGTATGGTCAAAAAAATCCGGGAAAAGCTAATATTTTGATTTAAAACAATCCTAAATTGAAAGGTCAAAAAGTTATTTCTTTTTCATTCTTCTTTTTGGTTTGAATGCAGGAGCATAAACTCCAAGCGTATGGTCAAATAAATTGGGAAAAGGCTTGTTATGTTCCCACAAAAGCAGATGCATTTGTGGTGGCATTTAGAAAATGGTTGAAACAGTATGCTAACAATGGAGTTCCTTGGGGAGAGAAGTATTTTAATGGCACGCTTCCACCAACCCCTCCTAAAGAACAAGTGATGGACAGGTATTTTCTATTTTATTATTTCCTTGACTTAATCCATGATAGTACTACCTGTCTGAATGTCCAAAAGAACATATTAATAATTTGTAAAGATTTGACTAAAAGAAGAAGAAAAATAAATAAATAGAATATATATTTATTTTTTGAAAAAAAAGGATAAAGATAAAGTTTTGAAATAATCTAAACATTTTAGAAACAAAATAACAGGGCCAATAAACTGTCTCTAGTTACACATTTAGAAGGAAAAAATGAATGCAGGCTGTAATTCAAGAGAACTTGCAACAGTGTCAATAGGTCCTTGGTCTATTGGTATAGTTGAAAGGTTCTTATTGAGTTCGTTAGGGATCAAGTCTTGCTGAGTGTAAGGCTCCGACATGGAGATAAAGGATGAAGCTGGGATCGTGCCTGGACAAATTTAGTGGAATGGATGCCCTTCAATCCTTGGCTCTTAGCCAAAGAAGTTCAACCTAAGACTTGTGTTCCTAATAGCTAAAACAGATTCGTGAATGACCTCCACCAAAAACCAAAATACAAGGGAACAATAACACCTAAAATTCAATCACCTCAAAGAGACAAAGACCAACCTATTCAAGATGACTTAAAAGCCAAAGTGCATCCCGACTTCAGCCTTGTTTAACATTTCAGCTGTGCCATTCTTCTTGGCTATTCTCCCAGTTCTTAAAGGTGGAACCGAATCAACGGTGAACAAAGGACTAAATCCCCTAGAAGAGACAAAGACCAACCAATTCAAAGTGGCCTAAAGCCAAAGTGCAACCTAAACTCGGCCCTGTGCAACGTCTCAGCTGTGGTATTCTTCTCGGCTATTCCCCCAATTCTTAAAGCTGGATCCGAATTAGAGGTGAGCAAAGGGCTATTAGTCCGCCTCGCTTCCGGAATCAACATCCTTTCTTTTGTTACTATTCCAAATCCATACTGGATGAACTGAGTTCTTTAGAATGAGACTTGGCCAATGAAAGGCTTATCTCTTCACCCCTACAAGCGAAAGGTTCCTTCACAAAAGTCTGCGTCTGGGGCACCAACCCATCTCCACTATTTTGGTTCCTCTGACTAATCGTGCAGCTGAACGACCCATTTGGCATTAACCCAGACACCAAGCTTAGAAGAAATAGCGATAGATGAAGGAAGCACTAAGCACCAGAAGATAGAAGAAGAGTGATACATATTTATTTGAAGATTGGCAACATCTGAGATTTAAGTATTTAATTGTGGTTCCTTTCCCTCTGTCCTTTTGTGTTCCTCCTTTCTTCTGTTTGCGCTTTCAGCTGAGTTTGTTTATATTTTTGCTTATAAACAAAAATAGTTAAACTCTGCTTCCACCATTATTTGCGCTTTCACTTTTTCTTTAAACTCTGCTTCCACCATGTACTGCTTGCAAGTGATTAAACACAGCCTGTGCAATGGGCGATGAATTAGCAGCCTATACATAGCATACAAAGTGGCCTTACTCGACATTTAAGCTTATAAGGAATTAATCATATAGTAAACCAAATTCCTTGTCAAACACATTACAATTCCCAGACACCGATGCATTTTTAATTGCATCAAAGAGACGAGCAATGAGCTGGTTCTTCTTCAATTTCTTGGCAGAATAAAACCCCCCAACAATTGAAAACCTTCCAAAGCACAAAATTATCCAACATATTTTCTAGTAGTTCTTGGTCTTGGACAAGATCAATGACATTTGAAACAAAAACCATTAATATCTGGGATGGGTAAATGATTCGAGGGGAGTTGGGCACGAGAATTCTCAACATTGTTTATCTACAACATTTCTATATTTTCACACATTTATAAATATTTAGAAAGTTATCATAATATTGCTATCAAGATTGAAATGCATAGTTTTCAAATCATATTAACTTACTCATGTTTCATCCTATCTCTCATGAGAATGAATGAAACACTTATCATTCTTTTAAAGAGAGTAAAGGTTTATGGTAGATGAGATTTGATGCCTAATTCCCATGAGTCAGCTTCTCATAAATGAAGCAAGAGAGATTCAAAGGGTTCGGAAGATGCATACAAATTAATCGCCTTATGCAAATAATTTTGAAATATTATTGTATAGACACTTTCCTGCATCTAGTGACATGTTATTCAAGAACCCAATCTCCTACAAAACCTAGCCTTTGATGGGTTTTCATACTCCAATAGATGATCACTTTGCTTTAATGGCTACAAAGTTGTTTTTAAAATGAATCCTCTTCATTGGCACACAAGATGCCATTCAGAGTTTCTCTCAACGTTGGCGATTTCCAATGGCATGAGCAAGATCCATCTCTGTTCAAAACTGCCGAATCAGAAAAGAAGCACACATACATGAATAACATATATCTCGTGGAAATTGAGAAAAAACAAATATGTTCATACCTCATGGACACACCCTTTCCACTATTCAGATCCATGGTAGCTTCTTGTTCTATCTACTAGTATTTTTCATTGGGCTTTATGATAGTACATTTTATTACTTCACCATACACTCATAGTACATCTTGTTCATCTCATGTAATGCAAATTATCGTATGAACTAGTATATATATATATATATATATATATATATATATATATATATATATATCCGTTGAGAGTAATCCTTTTCGAGTGCGCCTATTTTCATGAAATTATAAAGTTTGTGTGTGGGTTAAGGTTGATGAAAATAGGCGCTTCGAGAAGGATTACTCTCGGTGTATTATATATATAGGTATATATAAGCTAGTAGCACTCGCGACATAACATGGAAGACATTATATGAATTTTAATATATAATTATATCAAGTATTGAAATTATGGTTTAGGAATAGAATTATCATTAGCATTAGGGTTTACATCGTGGTTAGTATTATGCTTAGGTTTTTTATTAGAGTTAGCGTTTAGGTTAGGTTAGGATTAAAGGGCTTGGGATTTAGGGCATGCGTTAGGATTACAATTAGGGTCTGAGTTTATATCATAGTTACTATTATAGTTAGGGTTAGGGTTGGGGTAAGGGCTTATGTCATTACTAGTATTATAGTTGGGATTAGAGTTTAGGATTTAGAATTAAGATTATTGATGTGATGAAAATATACATTGATGATTAAGGTTAGGGTTAGAATTATGGCTAGGATTATGATTACAGTTAGTATTTAGATTACAGTTTGTTTTGGGTTCATATTAGGGTATGCCTAAGGTTAAGGTTAGAGTGAGGGTTAGAATAAAGTTTCCAATTAGAGTTTGAGGTTGAGGTTAGGGTTAGGTTTAGTTTTAAGATTAGGCTTAGATTTTTGGTTATGGTGATGGTTAGGGTTTAAAGTTATTGTTAGAATTATGGTTAGCTTTAGAACTCTCTCTCCGGCTTGCCTCAAACTCCTTATCTCCTCTTGCCTCATGTCTTCGTCTCTTCTCTCTTCTTCTTTCCTCTTCCTACTCTGCCAGTAGGCCTTCAACACATTCACCAACTCTCTCTCACTAGGCTTCATCTTTCCTTGCCTCACCTAGGTCTCTCCTCTCTACCTAGTCTTTTGGCCACTACTCATTTGGCGCTCTATCCACAGACTCCAGATCTTCTAGCTCTGATACCAATATGATGCAGAGCATCCTACACCAACACACAACTCAATGGTACTAACTGACCCAAACTCCATTCAAGGTTCTTATTCATTGAAATGAGACATCTAAAAAGATTATTCTCTACTCAACTTTACAACATCAATTCACTCCTGAATCCAAGGCTTACAAATGCACCTTGGTAAGATGTCTTTACACCTTGGCAACTCTAAGGAGCTAGAGGGCTTCATGTTGTTAGAACTGATCCATGAAACAAACCTGGTATCCTTACACATCCACTGATCACATCTTGGGAATATCTACTCTGTTTTACAAACTTATAACTCATTCACTTCATAAGTCAATCACTAAATACCTTGGAAGGATTATCACATGGTGAAACATAAAGATTTTATTTGCAACAACTTCCATGACTTTGATTTGAGGGTTACAAACAATATTCTTCATCATTTTCACTGATCCAATCCACCATAGGGTTCTACCTTCATTATTGCAATAGATCAAAAACATAAAAGGGCTCTATGACCCCTCAACAACACCAAGCCTTTAATATCCAATGGTTAGAAAAGCATGATAGGTTCACTCTCACCCCTTCCTTGACGTGGATACACATTACCCCATTTAAAAGTGTTTGGAAATAGGAAATAAGTGTTGGTTGTACTTGGACAAAAACAACCATATCTCCCTTGAAACTCAATGGATTTGCTTCAGACCAGTCTTAAATGAAAGGTTATTCATCAAGCTTTCCAACCATATCAATTATTCATCCATACAGTCAATAATCTATTAGTACAATGGAGAAAGCAGTGACTGCTACAAGGAAATAATTTAAAAACATGAGAAAATCTTCAATTTTATTCAATAATCTTCAAGTCTATGTACATCTCCCTCTTATGCACGATATAAGTGACTTATATAGACTCCCAAAAGCTTGATTGGCTGGTTGGAACCGACCAAAAACTCCTAAACTACCATCAATTGCCTTTTGACAACTTTTCTTGCATTTTGCAATGTTGCAACTTTTGTGCAACTTTTGCAATTTTGATCCAACCTTTACCAAACTTCGCAAAGATCTTTAAAACCTATAAAAAATGACCTAGAAACATCAATTACATCATTTACCATGCTTTGGACATTTTTCCAAGCTTTGACCATGGTTGATCACAATTAGCTTGATTAGGACCTTCTAGGTCTTTTTGAGCAAAATGACATACAATGCATTACAAATTGCTTCAAATGAACATCATAGACTTATTCAACTTCAAAAAACAATAGAAATGACCTTTAATTGGCCTTGTTACATAATTTGACTAAACATTGGTCATGACACCTCCTAGTGTTCCTGGTGCTCCTCAACCAAGGTACCTTTTTGTTAGGTCATGACAATGATGGATAATCTAGGGGTGTATGTAACTATACCTATATAAGGGGGCTACTTGTAATCAAGTCAAAAAATAGTTAAATGCACAAGGAGATCAACAAATAAGATAACAATGTATGAGGAAGCTGCTCCAACCACCTATTGTAGAAGATTCGACACTTTTAGCACTATATCAACAATAAGACAACTTGCAAATATGAAAAACCTCATTTATAATGAGTTATTGAAAATCCACTCCTAAACTAATCAGATCTAAAAAAAATGAAAAAAGATGAGGATGGTTAACAAGATACTTTAAAGAAATGAAATATCGAACAACATCTATGGACATCAACCATTCAAATACTTAACTTGTATAAAGAAGTTTACATTCAATCACATAACTACAAAATTATAAGCTAGACATCCACAACTTATAAAACCCACAGTGCAATCTTCAAAGGAAACAAGAACAAAAGATTTCTCAAATTTCATTGAATTTCAAAGCCATACCATCCATGCGCATATGCAAGACAAAGTTATCCTCCAAGGCACCAATAGAAGTGATTAATCAAATTATCTACCACAACAAGCAAGTATTTAACAACTAATACTAATTAAACAAATTGTTGGGTAAATGGTATGAACATACACACGACTCTTGAATTTGAAATTTTATTCAAATTCACAAAATCATCAGGAATGCACACTAAGAATGCAACACCATATGCCTATTAAGTTCAAATAAACAAATCCCAACCCTTATTACATCTAAGATATGGGTTTAAATAGATTTTACATTCTCACTTTGTCAAACTTGTAACAAGATTTTTTGGGCATTATTTCTTGGCAAATTTAAAATAATACAACAATTTAACTCCATAAAACTACTCCTAAACTATTATAAAATGGATTGGCAACAAGTTCCATGAGTTTACAATGCGAAATGACCTTTGTTCATCCAAAAATGTGCTTGAAAATTAGGGGGATGAAACTCAAGTTTGAGCTATAACTAAACTCGCCCAGATCCACTTTTCTTGCATTTTACTTGAGTTTTAACTATAACAAAATTGAGCTTTACCATTTGCACGACCATGGAGATGATTGAAAACAAGAAGGAAAGTATTTGGAAGAAGATTCCCTATCCAAAAATCTGCCACATCAGTGAAAACGTGGCTGGTTTTTACTCCTACATTTCTCACTTGCCAGCAAATGCAAAACCATAAAAATGATCCCAAAATTTATCTCCATAGATTCAGAGATGTGCCACAAGCTCTAGGTAGGTAGTTCTAAAGGTTTTCATAGCCTCATAGATTTTGTTGATGTCTGGGGTCTTCACAACATACAGAAGTCAGTAAATCATTCAAGAGTTTTATTGAACTAAATAACGAAGAGCGGGAAGAAAACTAACTGAGAACAAGAATAAAACTACCTAAATGTACCATCACCACACACTCTGAACAAGAGCTCATAGTTTATCTCCCTTAGATCTAATTGAGTCTAGTGATTGTCAAGTTTAAATCCATATTTGTGATAAATCATTTATTTTGGGGTTTGAGGATGAAAACATCCCGAAACTTTTTGAGGGTTGGGGGTGTTGTATCCTTGAAAATTTTCAAAGGTTGAGGGTGTGGCATTGCCGAAACTTTTCGAAGGTCGAGGATGTTGCATTCCCAAAACTTTTTGAAGATCATCCTCGAAAATTTTTAAAGGCCATCCTGGAAATTTTTTGATGGTCATCCCCCAAACGTTTTGAAGATCATCCCCAAAAAATTTTGAAGGTCATCCTCGAAACTTTTTGAAGGCTATCCTAGAAAATTTTTGAAGGTCATCCCCGATAACTTTTGATGTTCATTCACGAAACTTTTCAAAGATCATCCCTAAAATATCATCCTCAAAACTTTTTGAAGGTCATCCTCAAGAATTTTCAAAGTTTTAAAGGTCAGGGGTGTCAAGGTCTAAGACCCATTTTGGGGGTCGAAGGTCTTAGGAACCTCGAAAGTCTAAAATTGACTTTCAACTATTCCTTTAAAATTCTTAAGGGAAAATTGGGGTTTAGGAGACTGTGCATCTTGAAGGACATTTCCATCCTTGAACCCTCAAAACTAGAAAAAATTGAAAACAAAAGACTAAAAGAAAAAATGAAAGGGAGGGCATGTTGAATGGAGGGAAACACTGGGGGGGGGGAGGTGAATCGGTGTTTCACTAAATTTTAGCCTTGTCATTCAGATTTTGAAACCACTTAATGCATATAAGGAAAAGTGAAGTACAAGAACATAAAACAAACAGACATCATACCATAAAACATGAATTTTTATCATGGGAACCCTTGTTATCACTGCTAAATCTTGGAGGAAATCTGGTCTAAGTGATGAAAACCCTACTAAGTCTTGCTGTCTCCTTAGGCCCTGCTTTCAAATTTCTAGCCGTTGGTGGAAAACCCCTAGGTCTTTGGCTCACGTTATAAAATGGAGTTACCTTTTTGGGTCACTTAAAATATTTTTAACCCATGTGCCTTTTTGTCTCATGTCCGAGCAGGGTCATTCCTTGTTTATTTTTCCTAAGTCTCGGCGGGGGGGGGGGGGGNGGATGAATTATTTTTTCTTTATTTCCCTAAGTTCTAATGTCCTTGAGTCACTTTTTACCTTTTCATCTGCCGTGCTAGTCTATCTCAATCCAATGGTGGGCGCTTTCCCTCAACCCCAAAGATGATGCCTTTTTACTCATCAAGGCAATGCGACAAGCTGCCGCGTGTCTTCCTCTGATCTTGGTGGGCCCTTTTTTTCCATTTGGTCTTTGGCGATGTTAATGCTCTATCATATTTAAATTCATCAACAATTGTCGCTTTGCCTTAAAGGCAAGATGAAGTTCTTTATGGTTCAAGGCACCGTGTCCTTTCGACACGTGGATATCTAAGATCGTGGTTACGGGGTTATGAAGGAAATAAAGGACAATCAAGTTTATTTTGATCTAATGGTCGACGTATCCCCTCAAAGCGAAAGATAAGCTCCTGTTAGTGTTTAAGGCAATGCGCCCAGTTGATAAGTGTCCTGTCAGGATGGAATATGCTTTTGTGGTCTGGCGACTTGGCGCGACCTTTTATCTCTCAATTGCAGGAAGGAAAGGAATATGCTCTTAAGATCGGGAGATTAAGTCATGGCCGTTGATCCTTTTTGATTGGAGGGTTATCTCTGAATCTCAAGATAAAGTCAAGGTCAACACCTTTATTCAGAGATCTGGTGAGGACCGTGGATGCAGATCTAATCGTGTGGTGTGCGCTAGATCTCGGAATCAACTCAGAGTTAAAACCTATGTTCGACGACTCAGTAATTGCCTTGGTCGCTCAATCTCCAGATGGGACCTGAGTCAAGCAGAGTGGTTAGGTTTTATTTAGTGATTCAAAGATCCTTTTATCTCTGAATCTCAGGACAGAACTGCAGTTAAACCTAACTTCATGAGATTAAGTCTCAGCTGTTGATGCAAAGTGGATCTTGTGGCTATCTTGTGATCTCAGAATGTGACCAGAGTTAAGAAATTTGACCAGCGACTTAACGATTTCTTAGTCTCTGAATCTTTAAATCAAACCAGGGTCAAGAAAGGAGTTCCGAGTTAAGAAGCTGGTTAAAGTAAAGTTCATGCAAATACTTTTAAATCTCACGACTGGCATTTTGGCTTAATCACAAGATAAAATGATGATAACGTTCAATCCATTGCGACAACTTGCCACGTCGCAGGTCAAAGATCTGGGTCAGCGTTGACGACTAAATTAAAGATAAAGCAAGTTGAGTTTGATATGAGAGTTGACGTTTTGCCTTAGGGTGAAGATGCTTGTCAGATAGTCTTTGAGGGAATGCGACGGGATGACGCGTGGCAATATGGTGGCCCAGGCTCAAGTCAGAGGTAAAGTAAAGTAAAGTAAAGTAAAGTTCAGGTGAGTTTGTTTGGATCATGTGGCTGGTGTTATCACTTAAAGAAAATATGCATGTCAGATAATGATAAAGGCAAATTGATAGCGGGACACGTGTCCAGGTCTAATCTTGTGCCCGAGTAACTCAAAGGTGATCAACGACTCGGTATTAAAGATGGAAAAAAGATATAATCTTGGCCGTTGATAGTGATTCCGCGCAACCTGTAGCCATTAGAGAAGGTATTTAAATATTCAAATTGATTTCTCAGGGTTTCAGGCAGTGGCGCTGCTTTCCAAGTCATAGAGCTTTTTAAGAGGTTCGATCTGTTCTTTTGGATCAATTTATTGAGGCCGTAGGGTGCAGATGGATAGTATTTTGTTGACTATGGTTATATTTTGTCGACTGGTGCTATTAGGGTTCTGATCAGATTGTTGTTGTTTCTGCACTCATTGACCGAGTTATTGTTTTCAGTCAAGTAGATATTTAGATAAGATATTATTTTAGATCTTTTGAAGAAAGATCAAGTTGATGGAGAAAGAAGGATAAGTGTGAATCAAATTTCAAGAAGGACAAATGTCAACCAGATTTGAATTCTAGGGTTTCCTTCTATATATTTCTTTCTTTTCTCTTTTGTAATGGTTCGGTTTCTTTGCAAGTTTCAGAGCAGGTTCCAAGCGTGGTTCCTCTGTAAATATTTCTGCCTTTTCTTTTCATATAGGGTGTTCTTAGTTTCCTCTCTGGTTCCAGAGAAGAACATTATTGTAATAGCAAGCATTATGAATGGAATTCGAGTATGGTTGTTTGGATATCAAGTTGTCTCCATTATGCTTCCTAAATCATATAGGTTAAGACATCCAGGGTGTGTTAGTCTTATCTATTGTAGATCTGCAATAGAGTTATTTAACAGATGACTTTGATTTATGATTTGTCTTCAAATGTGTATGAGTTGGGGTATTAAGGATATGCCAACTTGTCTTTCAGTGGATGCTGATTAATGTATTGTCTATTCCAGGGTCTCTTCCAAGGGGAGGGTTAAATACTTTGAGTAGGTAATAGCATATTTGAGTACACAAGTGGATCCACACGTAGAGCTTGATTGATGGGGTATGTCTAATGTAAGGCATTAGACATATCAGACTGTGTTGTCTTCTTTATTCATAATCTTCTTTGCAATGTTATGTTTGACTCCATTGCCATTGGATAAGGCACTAGTCTATGAGAGATCTGGAGTATTTCAGGGATCCATTAATCACATAATAATTGAAAATCATTTCCCTTTCATGTTGATAGGAATTAGGGTAGTTCTAGTTTTTAGACATACCCTATGCAAGTGGGATATTGCAAGAGATTTGGTAAAACACTGAGGTACATGTTACCTAAAGGTTTGAAAGCTATTCCACAATTATGTATTTGCAAGCTATTATTTGTCACAAAGGAGTTACGAGTGTGCAGATTAGGTAGTGCCCACCTGAGTGATGTGGAACTCAAAGTGAAGGAGGTCTTTGAACCTTGTCAATGTTAGCTTTCTCTTGTCTCCTTTTTGCTGAGGGTGTTGAGTTTGTGTCCTAGGTTTGTAATCCCACACCCTAGTCTTAGAATCTCATCTAGGAAAGGAGAGTGCAAGAAAAAGTACTAACAACACCATTAGGAGAAAAACTACAGTGGGGATGACACGCACAAGATAATACTCTGCAGAATATTGTCTTATAATAATAAATAATGCACTTGCATTCAAGCACACTGCGTAGAGCTCACTTCTCAATTACAACTAGGGCTACAAACCTTTACAAGAAGCTTCACTACCTTACAAGATAACAAAAATGATCACAAGTTTTTGAACTATTAAAATAACATCTAACAATGTCTGATTACAGTTCCATATTAGCACATACTTTGATCTGATACACTTTTACCTCTGACTGCCCTATTTTCCTGCTCTTTGCCAATCAGATTATCAAATCTTCAAAACTTTCATGAAATACTTCACTTCGCACCTTGCTCACTGATCTCATACGTCAACTACTATCCAAATTGTTTTCCATACCCTAACTTCTCGATTTTATCGGTACACATCCATAAATTTGATCTCCCAATGTTGGCTCCAAAAATCTTCTAGGGAAATGTAACACGTTTTAACCAAGTCAAGCAAATCTTCAATTCAAATTGATTTCCCACCAAAAGACTCATGCACAATCCTCCACGCATGTCGAATCTATCACTAGAACATAAGAGTTAGCGCCAAAAACAATTTACCTCTTCTGTGCAAAGATTTTTTATCAATAATTTGACTGTTCTTACTCATAAACAAAATACTGTTGTTAAGATCTCTCTAGCTCTCACATCCTATATCACCGTACCTTCAAATTCTAGAATTAGCATCTATATACATCCAAAATGCTTCCCTTATATGCACACCAAAATATTTTAACCTTCAAAGGAACATTGAACCTTTTACTGTACATTGCTTGAACACTATGTCTTCATTTCTATACTTAGCCAAATTCTGATCTTGACTTCCGGTTTGATCTCCAACTGTGTGCATGTGGAATTAGTGTTTAGTTGCCATCAATGACAACATCCAAGCTTCTATGCAGTGTCTCTTTCCAAAATGGCAAAGAAAACTTCATCATCCAAGGTTCGAAGTTTCATGAATTTCTTCACAATCTGACTTCCTCAAGGCTTGGATGATGAAACCTTCTAAAACTCACCAACGCAAGGAAACACAAGGAGACAAAGTAAAAGTAGTGTGAGTTGTGAGGCGCAATAGGCATGAGGATGATGGAGAGTATGGAGCAACTAAATATAGGCAGTCTAGTTGCAAAGCACAAGAAACTAAAGAAAACAATAATAGAGGATGTTGTAGAGGTTTATGTTGAAGTGGTGAGAAGAGAGGAGGTTGCATAGAATGCATTTGGAGGTGGTGGCTAGACATGGGTGGGTTAAAACCCACAAAGAAGAGAAAAGGAATGTTGAGTGGTGAGATGAGGAGGAATGTTGAGTGGAGCAACATTCAGAGGAGGTCGAATGATAGTAGAATAGATAACACATTAAGAAAGAGGAATGCAAAGAAAATATGGTGGAGGAGGTTGGGTTATGGTGGAGTTGATTCCACATTGAGGAAGAAGACCATGAAGCATAGTTGTCAGAGGAGGAGGATGCTTGTTCTAGCTAGGTGTTGGAAGAGGAGAAAGAATCGGTTGGAGGTACATGTTATAGTGATGAGGTTAGCTGAAGGTTGTTTACAACCTAAAAGGGTGGCTCTAAAAGCGAAAGACAAACCGAGAAAAAACCATTTGAGAACCAACATGCACCTTCACTATCCTACATTTTTCTTTTAAATATAATTTCAATAACTCAATATAAGCACATACTACTAAGCCATTAAAGTAGAAACATGCATATTTAATTTACCATCCCTTACCCGTATAAGAAAGATAATGTAGTAAGCATACCTAAACAAAATTCAACTGCATAATGACATGCAAATCAACGCTTCAAGAATATTAAAGAAGAAAATATAAGAAATATAGATAGAAGAGATTAAACATAAATATATGTGGGGAAAACACTTTCGGGTAAAAAACCCCCCACTCTAAAGCATTGAACCAATGTATTAATTTGCAACAAATTGTTACATCACGCTTGTAGGCTCATAACCTTTACATGGAGTCTACATCTTGTTTTTTTTGAGGAAAATTAATAGATAACCTTGCAGAGAACAATTTCCTCACTCCTTGAAACCCACACAGAAGACATACAATTTATAAAGATTTACAAGTTCAAAGTAGCTTCTAGAAAGAGCCAAAAGAGAGAGTCGTGCAAATTCTTGTGGCACATTTTCTAACCACTTGTAAGCATGCAAATGACATGTGTACATTTTATAATCCCTCTCACATACCTCCAAATTTTTGCTAATAATAGGTATGACAAATACTCTTAAACACCTTAAAATTACCATAAAATTTATCATATATGACAATTCTTATAGTTGTAAGAGAATTCATCATAAATGCCTCTAATTAACTGATTCTCTTACAACTCATCATAAGCCAAGATGCCTTATAACACTCTTCTAGTATGTAATAAGAATCCCAAAACTAGTCATAAGAATCCATCATACAATAATGACTTACGTAGGTTTCTAAGATGCTAACACATGGCAAAATATCTCTACCAAAGTGGGACACCTACTTGCCCATGTAAGGACAAAATACAATCTTGTTATCTTCCATGTCACCTCATGGTATGAAGGCAACTCACCATGCCATGTCTCACTAGATGACAAAACATGATAAACAAGAAAAAACCATTTAGGCATTAAATATATAAATACAATTTAAGGAATTGCTAAGGTTGAGACACCTTAATTCTCAATATTCTCCCACTTCTCAAAGACCTTACCATGACCAATTTGAACAAGAAATTCATCGTAGCCTTCTGTGAAAACACACAAATCTCCAACATTCTCTCATGCTCCAACAAGATATTGATCCAAATAACACAAGCATGAAATCCAAGTGATAACAAAGGCTACAAATTACTTTCACAACTCTATTGTACTCATGAGGCTTACTGAAGCATCAATATATCCAACTTCAGACTAATCACCAGATCACAACTTTGAAGGTCAAAATATTCCTCCTAGAACAAGACTGAACAAGAATGTTTCAAAATAGTTAGAACAACTGTAATTGATTGTTTACATCCAACTAAAAATTCCACATAACTAGAATAAAAGCCACATCAATTTTGCTAATCCAATTAGAAATAATTTAGATAATATTTTATGTAATTTCATGCTTTTAATTGTAAACAATTATTCTTGAACCATAAAAAAATGTATGATATTTTATAAAAAAACGTATCACATTAGATGATGTAAAAGATAACACGTCCCTCTTTGAAGATGCAAATATTAATATTTTTTGAAATAGTTACTAAACAGTATAGAAAACAACATTATTTGTATTCTTGTTATAGTTAGAAAGAAAATGGCGATGTTTCTAATTGTTGTGAATTTAAAATATTGTCAGGTATTGGTCCCATGTGGTGAAGTGTCGTAGTTGTAGTGGTGCATTAAAGATATTCAAAGTTCTTGAAATTGTCACACAACTATTATCCATTTTATGTATTGCAATGCTTGGAGCTAAAGCAATCATTAAACCTATGTCATTATTGTCTATTAACGTTTGGAACTCAATTTTGGTTAGTGGTGCATTAGTGTTTTTCTTGGCATCAAGATGGTTACCATACTTTATCCACAAAACCTATTATTTTCATGACTACAATCATGCACTTATCAAGTGAAATGTATATCCAAGATAATATAGTTATTAATGTAACATAAATTTTCATAACCAAGCATGTGTTATAGAAAACTATAGTGTGATAAGTTATTTTTTCAATTAATTTGATTTAATGGAATGTTAGTCCATTTAGATATTTTAATTTAAAATTTTATGTATAAAATACCTAGCTCAAGTACCAAGTTAGTAGATATAATTTGTCTATTTTTTAAAAATTATAGAAGACATTTTTTGATTGATCAAGTATGGGTTTTATTGAGGCCCATGCTTGTTAAGTGTTAATGTTTGTAGCTTCAGTAGTATGATCATTAGAATACATATAATACATGTTGATTAATAATAATATAATATATATGTTATATTATTATTAATCATATGAAATTTAATATTCAATATTAAAT
>MU224213.1:133493-153322 GCA_018584345.1 Thuja plicata
ATAGACATGTCCCATGAAGGGACATGTCTCTCCTAGCCTCATTCCCAATATAAATGAAAGAGAGATTGTTGCATTTGGAAAACACATACAACATAGAGTGATATTACATTTGTAGCTATCCTAAAAAATTAACATTAAGGAATACAAAGGGACACAATGGTTGTTAATTAGTATATATTTATAAAAAATCAACTAGCGTAATTTTTTTCCTCATTAGATCTTAAAATCATATGAGAATAAACTTTTTGTACGATTTTTTTTTTGGTAGATTACTGTCCAACCCCCTTTTGGAGAGGCTTTCCCCTCAACAAAGGGAAATATCTATTTTGCATATTTTAAAAGATAAGATACAGTGACACTCTCTTAAAGAGAAATGAAAATTTTTATATAGCTATTTCAAAATCCTACTATGTTTTTATTTTGTTTTAACCAATATGATTAGACAAGGGTTTCAAAAGCTCATTTTCTTGAATAATAGGAAAATACAATATTTTTTGTACTATGTAAGGAGGTGGGACATTTCTACTTATACTTTATATTAGAACTAGGATATTAGCTAAAGAAGCCTTTTTCATGGAGATTTCCACAATGTGGTGTTTCAATTTAGCATTTTATGGCCAAGAAATGTTGCTCGTAGATTTGGGAGTTTCTTTGGACATAAATTTGACAAATATTCAAGACCCAAAAAAATTTCTACCTCTAAATGTCAACCTTTTTATAACAATATTCCGTTTTCTAAAATTTACCACTTTGTTTTAGCCTATTATCTATTGGAAGATATAGGGATAAATTATTTATTATTGAAATATGAACATAAGTTGTATGAGAGAGCCACCAAGTTTGAAAGTAATTGGAAAAAAAACTTACGTAACGTATTGTTCATGCTCCAAATAGGAATAAAGTTTGAATCAAAGAAGACAATTAGTCATCCACCCTTATTAATAAAACCAAGGTTGTTTTTTAATCATTGGATTAAAATCCAAAATCACATGGTTTGAAAAAGAGAGTAGTATCCATATAGCAAGATTTTTTTATTTACACAAAATGATAACAAATTCCTAACACATGGAAGAGTGACAATATATTCCAAGTTTTAGACATTTGTGTATATATAGAAAATTGGGCCACAAATTGTGAACACTATAAATCACATCCATCTCTTGGTAATGTTTTTGCTTCCTTAGCAATGCTACATTTTTGGTTGTCTTGGCATGTGCCCATTCCCTCAAGCAACATCCTCATCCTCAGGGTTCATTTTATATCTAACCTTGAACAACTTCAAAACTATGCATCTTGATCCATGGTCACCTTCAATACTAGCAATATTCTTACCTATATCTCTATTAAGACTATGGATAGTACAAATAGACTAAAACACGATTATAACTGTATCTCTAGTCACACTAGGGATAGTAGAAATGGACTCCAAGTTTCAACATGATTATAGCTAGATCTAGTAGGAGCCATGACACAAGAAAACCTATCAATGTCAAATACTCCTCTGTTAACCTTCTCACTTTTTGTAGCACATCTTGCAGGATAGCAACAAAGCCATTGGTGGTAGTTATATTGACATCTAATATGATGTCACACGATTTAAGGATTTTGAAAGCCTCTACAATGACAAGTCATTATATAAGGAACTAATATGAAATGCACTATAATTCTCTCATTTCATGATTATTTGTCAAATAGGACGTAAAAAAGAAATAAAAATATAATTAAACAGGATTTGTATAAGATTATGATAGTGATTATTTCTTACACTTAAATATGATGAGACATAATTTTGATCATGTTCCAACATAGATGTTAAACAAGAAAATAATGAACCTAATTATTAATTATTAAAGAATATACTAACAAATAAGAATTACCTAGCATTTAGACAAGAACATAAATGAGGAAGGAGGTTAATATTACGTGTACTCTACATAAATGGAGCTATGTTAATATTACGTGTAGATTAAGAATATAAGCAAATTCTAGCACATATATAATTTAGATAAAGAAAATAAATCTAGACACTACCATGATACCATGAATACAATAAAGACCATTTAATTGTAGAGGAATCCTCGACATATGCAATAGTAATAATAACTTCCATACGAATGGAAAGACATGCAAAGGACAACTAGAGATGTAGGAAACAAAGTAATTGAAGTAAATGACTGAAAACAAGTGAAGGGTTAGAAACACAAAACAAGAGAACTTGTTGAATAGAGAAAAGTGGTTAATAAATAATTTATTTCCATAGATAATGTGTCCGGGATAGGGAAAATAGGGATCTACATAAGAGCCTATCAAAATGGTCAGAAATTTTTTTAAGACTCACTTTCCATCAAGGTAATCATAGAAATTTGGTATGTGCACTGATTTTAATGTGTTTAATTTATAGGAAAGTAAATGAAATATAATAGAAATAATAAAATTTCAATTTTTACAAAACCTGCATGTAGGGCTTTGTGAATGGAGGAAACAAGAAACTAAAATCATTGGTATTCTCAAAGAAATGAATTAATATAGATTTTCAAGAATAGAATAGTTGGAGCAACATCAATTATAACAAAAATTGCATATTTTTAAATTAAATAAAAAAATAGAATATAGATGATGCTTCAAAGAAGGAAAAATAGTAGCATAAACAATACCAAACCAAGTAGTTTCACGAGAGCTGAAAACTATAAAGAATGTTATTATAGAAGAAAGAGAAAACAATGTTACTACTTGAAGAACAAGAAAAATATAAACAATATCTAAAATTTGTCAACATTAAATTAAAAAAACTTAAAAGAATTAATGGGAAAGAAAAATCAAGTAACTAATTGATAAAAATGAATCTAAAACTATCACTTTTAGCTCAAAATACATATGAAAGAAAGATTTATGGCAAGTTAATACATGTCCTTTAGAAGGGGGTTGTTTGCATGAAATAATACATTTTGACTAAGATTTAGTTTAAAATTTTGTTTAGAGTAATTGTTGAGAGAATAAAAGTTATTTACTCTTCCAATGTTGAGTTTCAAATTTTTATTGTTTATATAATTATTCTTTAATACACATAATAAGTTTGTTGACACAAACACATAAAATAACTGGTTGTTAATTTTCTTTTTGTTAGAAAGATAGTCATTAAGTATGATACTAGGACATTTTTTCATTCATTAGGAATACTATAACAAGTGTGGGGATGTCCTACAACTAGTATAAACATCTTAAATACGTCTATTTAAAAGACACTTAGAGATATCAATCTCAAGGCGCCTATATTAAAATTGTTATTGAGAACAGATAGGTGGCTTGACATTGATATCTCACAACGTTTTTAGATAGATTTATTTAAGATATCTATGTTAGTAGCATCCCTAACATGACATTTAAAGTATTAATTTATCATTTTTTATAACTTGAATAAAGTATTATCCTGCTTTGTAAATCATGATGCCTATCGTATTCATTGAGATGTACAATTGAGATTCATAATGTATGAGGCATTAAATCTTCTAAACGAAAAATTTTAACAGAAAATTTTTCTTCAATATTGTTTACATTACATACAATTATTATGTTTCCAAATATTTGAGTTATTCTTCCGCTGCTCTCCTTTTTCAAGAGTTGCTTGTCTGTCTCCATCTTTTCATAACCATTCCAAGGCTTGGCCTCCCAAGATTCATAGAGAGAGTTGCATAATATAAATTCACTTTAGGTGACTTCTTGACAAGCCATGCAAAATTCCTTCATGTGTTTATTGGGTCTCCATTTCCCTTGTATTTATCAAATTGAGGAATTTCAAAGTGTTATGGGAAGGGCATCGTATTTATGGATCTATCAAGTGGATAGGGAAAAATATCTTCAAATTCATATGTTTATTTTGATTGTGTCCATAAATGTAGTTCTTTAGTCATTTATTTTATTTCATGTCATTCTTGTGGAAAATATATTTTAGGATTGGAATTTTGGAGTGGATGAGATGTATGGTTGAATAGATAGAATTTTGGGGATTAATTTTTTGTTAGTGAATAGGCGGTGTTGGTGCCCAAAAATGTTGAATTGGATTTTCTATGGACTTGCCAATCCAATGCTGGGAAATCCAATTTTTTTGGCCAACTAACGGGAATGATCGATTATGATCCTCTTCTCTTGCACTTCTGGCTCTACAGGACCAAGGCAGGTGAACCTTTACCTTAACCACTATCTACTAGTTTAAGGCTTTTTATAGCAGATAACTTGTGTATGGAACTCAAGTAATCTCTCAAGATGGCAAGTGGGCTTGAAGAAATCAAATTGTAATCATAAACTGCAAGACTGAATGCTTTTATAAAATGTAAAATAGCTTAATAAAGGATGTATAAACTAGAATGAGCAGATGGATATGATGTCACAAAACATTAAACACTGAATTGAAAAACCATAATCTAATCAATGAGTAGATCAGTGCCTTGCTCGATTTGAGCAATGGAGTCCAATCTATTCAAGTGTCACGTTCAACCTTGGAGACATTTTTGAAACTATCACTTCAAAGGTGTTATGAAATGAACATATAACCTAAGATAATTCACAGTTATCTCAATCAAATATTAATTTTCAAATGACAGACCGATTGATTGTGGCCACAATCAATTGAATTTAACCATGCAAGATGAAAAGACCAATTGATAATAGAAACTATGAATTTAATCAGGAATATGCTACACCAAACTATCACTTTGAAGAAAATAAACAGATTTATCCAAAGGACCGATTTTAATAGCTAAAAAGAACTTTCAATCCACAGATGAGACATAAAACACTTATCTTTTATTGATTTAGAAAAATGGTACATCCAGTTCATGTTGCAGTTGTTGATCCAAATCTATCCTATCTGCAAAATCATCTTGTCTGTATCTTATTGTTGTAGTTTTTTATATTTCTCTTGGTATCCCATCTATATAAAATTCAAGGAATGCGTACAAGCTTCATAGCAATGTGACTTTTGGAAACTAATACCTAATTTCAACAACTGCAACTTTATAATTATTTACAATGTAAAATATAATTGTCTTATTGGTTAATACATTTAATAAATCTATCCATTCAATAATGCTCTCGTTGAAACAATCTTCATCCTTTATCCCACAAAGCATGTTGCCGTCACATATTTGAATAATCACTTTTGAATAATGTCACTAGATAGAAAGCTCATGCACATTAAATGAATAAATTAGGTACCTTAATAAATCAAACTTTATTCTCCATTAAGGCTTTTAGGAGATTAATGTCTTAAAAACTTCATATAATCCCAAAATAATTTCTTTTGAAAATACTTTGTAATTTGGAAAATATATTTGCAAGAGTTACGCAAAGGTTATTGAATGATATATTTTCACTAAGCTATCCCTATTAATGATTTTCAATTATTTAACATTAGGGAAAATGTATATAAAAATATGTTTCACTTTTAGAATATAATTCCAAAGGACTATACTCTTATAATAGTGTGAAAATTGTATTTTCACATCTATAAACACTTTTATCCCATTTGATATATTTATTTTAACACGTAGCAAAATTACCCTAATAAGATTTACAAGCATAATAAAGGGTAAAAGATATTAAAAAGCATATATATATATTTTTATTCCATAACTAATGTTTCCAAGGAATAACATAGAGTAATTGGTAAAAAGTAGGGATGGGTAGTTAGGGTAGTTAAAGGGTTGGCTTGAGAGGTTGAGTGTTCAACTTTTGATCGCCACCCTTTTGTAAAAATATTTTATTTAGAAGCAATTAAAAATTTGGGTAAAATACACTCCCTCCCCCATTTAATTGTATATCAAATGGTAATTAATTTTCCCTTCAAGGAATTTTGTGTATCCTGACATAGTCAATTACCTTTATAGTGAAAATGTTTTATTTAAATCATCTCAATAATATTCACATTATTACTTTATTTCAAAATATTAAAAACACGATAACAATAAATAATGTTTACTTTCCAGAAACATGACTTTCCTGAGCAATTGGAAATTAATTGTCTATTTTTAGGCCTAAATTTTCAGTGCCAGTGGCTCCAATTGGGGACGAGTGTCCATGCTTGGGCACTGCGGGAATCCGGCTATAGAAATAAACAGAAAAGAAATCAAGTGTAGAATTAAAAATACTCCCTAGTTTCATCCATATGACAACTCCGCTTTTGTATTTGTTTCATGTTACAAGCAACGCAGGCACAATGTGTGGAACCAGACCTCCTCCATCATGATCATATTGCCAAGAATATTTAAATCTCAACTCGAACATATACTGTAATCGTCGCTTTGAATGTTCAACGATTTGAAAGCTTTAGCTGGTGTTTTTAATGAGTGCGTTCATAATGTCCATGCTTCAATCTTTCCATAGGTAATGAAACACAGTCAATTATCTTGGCATTTTATTTCTGCTAATTGTTCATGTTTTCTGTGATCTGTGACATTCTATGAGACCCCATTTTTTTGAAATTAACGTTTATACAATAATTTCCAATTACACATAGCTCTGAGAATTCCTTATCATTCAAGTCCATTGGCAATATAATTTCATTTGCTGTTACAAAATTTGTTGGCCGTCATTTACAAATCTGGGTTGTTTCCGAGCTCATCAACACTCCAAAATAATTAAAAACATTGTAAAAATGCCCCCCAAGTTGAGGTATATGATCTGGGAAATCATTCTATGATTAAAATCTTCATTTACAACATGTATACAACTCTGAAAAATTGCCCCAAATATCTGCACGGGATTGCAATTTTGTTGGCCATTTTTGAAAATTCTGCTGGTATTTCAAAATCACTAAAAAATGTGAAAAAATCATTCCTCATTCATAAGAAAGGTTTGGGAACATTTTGAGATGTTTAAACAATCATTTTCAGCTTAAAAAAAATCTCAAATCATTGACTAAACAAAAAAAACATGATTCATTTTATACAGTAAGAAATAAATTTATTTCCTTCCAATTGCTTCATTATATTATGTTGATATAACAACTATTAAACTTTATGCACAATGTAATTGTAAAATAATGCAACATTATATATATACAATAATATAATAATATTAAAGTTATATAATATAACAATGCAAAATTTGTAAAGATTTTACAATTGAATATTTAATTTCTAATGTAAGATTTCATATTTGAAAAATGACAAAACGAAAATATACTTACCTGTTCGGTACTTGAAAAATGAAAAACTTACCTCTGTCATAGACATAATTCTGTTCGTTTAATAATATGCCCACTCTGAAAACATCCTCTTTTCCATTTAAACTGCTTGTTATTCCCCTTTTTATGGCTTCATAATATTTCTCATAAATGCATTCCATTAATATTTATTGACAAGTAAATCTCAATTCAAATTGACTTTCAGTGGAACTTGTAATATCATAAATTTGATTCCCTCTTTCTCTGTGTACAACCATTATTAGAGGAAAAATCTTTTGCAAATATTCATCACCCTCTTTTAAAATATTTGTATCTTGGAACAAAACACAAAAATTTGACCCTACCAATTTCTCAGAATTATTTTCAATTAATTTTTCCTCTATTTTCTCACATAAAGGATTTAGAAAAGTAGAGAATTTATACGTGCCCTTTTGAATACTTACCTTAGGTGTTCCATCATATTTGATTCCATCACAGTGTGTACTAAACCCATTTTTATGAGAATCATCATTTTCCTCCTTCCTTCCCTGAGGGTATCCTCTTGATAATCACCATTTTCTTCAGGAATAATTTCTCCATCATATACTGTATGTGTATTTCATCTCCACAATCTAGAGAGATTTCATTTATTTCATAGAATGGATTAACAAATGGTCCATATCCAAAAAAAAAATTCATATTTTGAAAAACCATTCATAAACACACTTCCTTCATCAAATGTTTCACTCTTTTGAGATTTTATTTCATCAAATATCACCCGATCATGCCCATCTTGATGATTATAGGAAAAATTTAAACTATTCTTTTGAACATACTTATGATATTCAACATCCAACAAATCTGAAATTTGTCCTGTACTGAGGAGATTTTCTTCTTGATCTACTTCACTATCTGCATCTACTTCACATGTTATATTGTCAGAAGAGTCAGCCATACATGAATCAATTATTGGTTCTCTATCCTCAACATTGTCTTCTCTACAAAGTAAATGTCTAATTTTATGAAGTATGAGGCTATGGATAAAGTTATCATTTCCATCACATGTCTAGTAAGCATATGCATCATGGGGAGGTATGTAGGGTTCTTCTTCCATAGTGGAATTTTGTTTTTCTTCATAGTCACAACACTCATTGTCTTCTTCATCACTTGCATTATAAAATTCATCCACGAACCATTCTACAAATTCCTTCCATGATGAAATGCTATGTGCAGGTAATGACTCATGCTTTTCTTGCATAATCCCTAAACGTTTTGGCAAATAGAATCACCACCTGACCTTCTTCATCAATTTCAAAATCTGAATGAATATAATGCCTTTAAATGTCATTTTATTGATTCATTATATTCACCGTAAAACTTTGGTACAACTTGTGCAATTTGCAAAAATAACTTATCTGGAAAATATTTGAATCCTCTGAAATTCAACGGCCTGATGCCATCTAAAATATTTTCTTTGATACATTCTGTAGTAAATTCTCTGTTTCTAACTAGGGGATCTATATTCATTCCCTCTAGGTTATTTCCCTCAGTGGAGTCACTGATAACTTCTGACACACGAATTTGCCACCTTCTTATCAAAAGTAAAATATAAACCGATCTTGAATTCTTAATCTAGCAGAGTCACTTTCTAAAAAAAAACTTTGAAGAAAATAAACAGATTTATCCAAAGGACTGATTTGAATAGCTAAAAAGTACTTTCAATCCACAAATGAGACAGAAAACACTTATCTTTTATTGATTTAGAAAAATGGTACATCCAGTTCATGTTGCAGTTGTTGATCCAAATCTATCCTATCTGAAAAATAATCTTGTCTGTATCTTATTGTTGCAGTTTTTTATATTGGTCTTGGTATCCCATTTATATAAAATTCAAGGGATGCGTACAAGCTTCAGACCAACATGAATTTTGGAAACTAATACCTAATTTCAACAACTGCAACTTTATAATCATTTACAATGTTAAATATAACTGTCTTATTGGTTAATATATTTAATAAATCTATCCATTCAATAATGCTCTCGTTGGAACAATCTTCATCCTTTATCCCCCAAAGCATGTTGCCATCACATATTTGAATAATCACTTTTGAATAATGTCACTAGATAGAAAGCTCCTGGACATAAAATGAATAAATTAGATACCTTAATAAATTAAACTTTATTCTCCATTAAGGCTTTTAGGAGATTAATGTCTTAAAAACTTCATTTACTCCGAAAATAATTTCTTTTGAAAATACTTTGTAATTTGGAAAATATATTTGCAAGAGTTACACAAAGGTTATTGACTGATATATTTTCACTAAGCTATCCCTATTAATGATTTTCAATTATTTAACATTAGGGAAAATGTATAAAAAAATATGTTTCACTTTTAGAATACAATTCCAAAGGACTATACTCTTATAATAGTGTGAAATTGTATTTTCACATCTATAAACACTTTTATCCCATTTGATATACTTATCTTAACACATAGCAAAATTACCCTAATAAGATTAACAAACATAATAAAGGGTAAAATATATTAAAAAGCATATATATTTTCTCCATAACCAATGTTTCCAAGGAATAACATAGAGCAATTGGTAAAAAGTGGGGATGGATAGTTAGGGTAGTTAAAGGGTTGGCTTGAGAGGTCGAGTGTTCAACTCCCGATTGCCACCCTTTTGTTAAAATATTTTATTTAATGGCAATTAAAAATTTGGGTAAAATACACTCCCTCATGTTGACCTTATGGCAAGACTTGTTTTCAATTAGTGCCAAAACACTTAGTCATTATAGTATTGACCGAGCCAACAACTTGAAGTGCAACCCGAGCAGCTTGAAGTACAACCCGAGAAATGACAACGTCGACCGAGCAGACAGTGGATATCAGTATTACCTGAGTGATCAATGTGACCCGAGTACATAGTGTAGCCTGAGTGCCATAGTTTACTATGTTTGCCGAGTGACAACATATTGCCCGAGTGCCAATATATCACCTGAGTGGATTACTGGACCCGAGTAACAGTATTGGGCCGACTTAGTTTATATTTTTTGATATTATTGTATATCATTGAAGCCGACTTACATAAGTATTTGATTTGGATAAGATATATATCTAAGGTATTTTGTTTATCCAAATATATGTGAAATAAGTATATATGCGAATATGAAGAGGCAGTTTGATTAGAAGATTGAAAAAGTGTAAAGGCATAACAGACTCATCTGTCACATTCAGGTGATTAGTTTTTATATCAAAGGATCTTATTCAAAAAATCAGAGTTGCATAGAAGATCATCTACTAGTTCATCCTAACTGGTGCATCAACAAAATTCTTTAACAAGGTGGACTTAATAGTGCTTTACAAATATCCTAACAAAGTTGCATACTTAATTGTATTGTACAAAATCCTTTCACAAGGAGGACCTAAAAATCCTTATTGCTCCTAACAGGGTAGACCATCAGAAGTGGTCAATTGTAAGCTTTAACATGCTAAATTTATACTGTAATACCAAATCTTGTGGGTACCATCCCAACCCCAATTTTACTTTCTATTTGGAAGGTTTATGGGTAACCAAATATTGTGTCAACTGTTGTGGATGTTTATTACTTTTTTGTTCTATGCATGTAATCAGATTAGATAATCTAATAAAGAATTAAAGAGATTAAGTTTTATTGGTTCCTGATTCACCCCTCCCCCCTCTCAGTCACCTAGCCTCAATATATTTCCAACACCTCCCCCATTTAATTGTATATCAAATGGTAATTAATTTTCCCTCCAAGGAATTTTGTGTATCCTACAAAATGACATAGTCAATCATCTTTATAGTGAAAATGTTTTATTTAAATCATCTCAATAATATTCACATTATTGCTTTATTTCAAAATATTAAAAACACGATAACAATAAATAATGTTTACTTTCCAGAAATGGATACCGATAAGGAGTATTCTTTTTTATATTATATCCTTATAAAGTTTTATTTCTCCTCTAAATATAATTGCAATTGAAGGGTTATTTCATTAATATAACAGTTTGGAGGAAAATAATCTTCGAATCACAATAGTTCAAAAATCCTTTTGATGTGCTTTTGGTAAGCGTATTTAGGGTAATCATTTAAGGATAAATATATTCCCACTTCTTTTCAAAGGGCATTAGTCAAAAATTCATTTTTGAATATATTAATGCTTATAACCTTTGATCTCAGAAAATACTCAATAGTAATATTAATGCACATAATAAAATAATTAAGAGATAAAATTACTCCCTGAGAAATTTAGAAATTTGTCCATTTTTAGGCCTGAATTTTCAGTGCCGACAGGTGGTATTTGATAATATTGTGATGTCGAAAGATGAATATAAGTTTGAGGGAAATATGATGTGTATGGAAGCATAAATTTTTGGGTGGATAGGTTTTATTGTTGACATTTTACATTATCAGTGGTTAGTTGTAGGTTACATTAGATTAAGTATAATAAATAATTAGATGTTAGTTTCTTGGGAGTTATTTTCATGAATAAGTTAGTTTTATGGGAATTGATGACTTTATAAGCCAATATGTAGTAATGTAAAATCATCAATGACTTTATAAGCCAATTTGTAGTAATGTAATCCATTTGAATCAATTTTTCTATTTTATGTTTAACTAGAAATGATGGTTCAATTTTTTTGATTATTCCCTCATCATATGTTATTAGAATGACTTGCAATTCCTTTTCCAGTATGCATGTGAGAGGTGGTGTGATATGTCATGTCAGAATTAAATGATCATAATATTATTCCTTTTACATCTGCAAGGATAGTGTAAAGATGTAAAGAGGGCTTTGTGGCCGTTTGGCTAGGAGTGATCCAGTCATAGGAAGTGAACTCTCTGGTGAGAAAAAATGACAATGGTCTATGAAGTGATAAGTTAAATAAAGGTGAAAATTCATACTAGAGATGTGGTTTCTATAAAGGAATTATAAGTGTGAATGGTGAGAGCATTGTCATTATCTATATGGTAAAGGAAACTAAAAAGCATAATGGTGCCCTCTTTTTATGCCTAAGCCATTTGATAGGTATGCAAATGTTGACACAATAGGCATGTCAAATCATAAAAAACATAAGGAGAAAGGCTAGGTGACATGGGAAATAGGAGATGTTTGAAGTCATTTTGAAGGGTTATTAATTTTTACAGTAAAAGTAATAAAAGAGTGTTAAAATTTATTCTTCGAATCATGTGGAATTTTTTTGTCATTGATTTCATTTTAGTAAACCATTTACAAAGCATCATCTAAGGCAATATTGATTTACAAAGATGGATGAAGTCTTGGCATATAGGTTAAGCCCCATATCCATTAAAGTAGATAAATGACATGTCATTGAGTACAAAGCAAAAGGGAATCTTTCCAATGAGAAGAATACAAATATTTCAAAGTTACAACTAGGTCAAAGTATTAAGCTTGAAACTCATGCCAAGTGGTTCCATGATTCTAATTTCAATTTAAAATATCATATATGGAGTGTTGAATATATATATATATATAGTAGTTTCAGAAGAATAAATCAAAATGTATCCAGATAATAATAACCTTGTATTTTGAAATTCTTGATGAAGGAATATTAATACCAAACTCACTATTTTCTGTACTCAGCACTTGTAGATTTCTGTGTAAGTATAAAACAGATTTTCAGGTTATTTATATTAGTTGTAAAATGATGAAGGGTCACTTCTATGATAGACGTCACTCCCCAAGGAGTCATGCATATCATAGGTGTGACTATTCTTAACATCACACAATACTAATATAACCCGTAACTATTACGGTGTTTTTATTTATATAACACATGGTTAATACCCGTGGTCTATATGCTATGCACGATTTATATTAAAACCGTCGACATTATCCCATGCATGGTTTATATAAAACCCATCGACAACTAATACAACACCATAATCATAATAGTTATGATTTAAGAGAGATATTAATATGTTGATCATGATAAACTTAAAGTGGTCGATATTTATAGTCATTGCATATGTTATAATATAAGACTAGTTATATTATAATAATGATAATTATTATCATTATTATATTATAACTATGATTACTATATTAGATAATAAATATAAATAATAAATATCAATCATTAATATTATTTATATATATTTCACAATTTATCTATTTATAGTAGAGACTAAATTTTATATGATCGATGCTATAATTATCAACACTCCCTCTTATCTAGGGAAGATAAAATCATATGTATCACATTTCTCATGATGATAAATCTCACATACCCTATGTAGATAAGCATCACATTATTTGTAATAGAATCTCACATATCTCGTGAAGACAAAACATCACATAACATGTGATGATAAGTATCACATAACTTGCGATAAAAGTCTTACAAAAAACATCACATAACACGTGATGATAAGTATCACATAACTCATGATACAAGTCTCACATATCTTGTGAAGACAAAAGATCACATAACATGTGATGATAAGTATCACATAACTCATGATAAAAGTCTCACATATCTCGTGAAGACAAAACATCACATAACACATGATGATAAGTATCACATAACTAGTGATACTTAAAGGATGGTACGCTTGAGAATACCACATTCTCCTTATACATCCTAGTTATGGTATGTGCACTAAAATTACGTCACATAATGTCTACCATAACAAATCATGGAACATCCATGAGTAATATCAAGTCAGCATGATATCAATATTACAAGATCTTCATCTTATAATATCTGAATACAAGTGTTTATCTCCAAAAGATTGTCACCTTTTAGATATGAATACAAGGGGTACAGCCCATAAGGTCATATATCAACACATATGACAAAATAAGTTTACACATAAAAGATCAGAGCATTAACGGATGTGCGTACTATCACATCAGGATATGCGCATTCAGAACTAAGCTCTATGTTATGTTGTTATGCTTACCCTATACACGCATAGTACAGAATATCAGTATAGACAAGTTACAGGAAGAATAAGTACACTAACAGTTCAGAGTACAGAGTATGGAGCTGACTTCAGGACTTTGATTAGCGTGTAATCTTTTTGTTATGTAAAGGCTAAGCACCTATTGTAATAAGTTTGTAACCATGTATTAAACATTATTGTAAACATGCTTAAGCTAATTTGTTTAGAAGCGTTGTGTATATTTTTTTTGGGCCGACTAAGGTCTTATTTATAGTCGCGTCTATTCAAGCATAAACATATATATATATATATATTGGAAGTGTCAAAAAATGAAGTAGACCAGAGAAATGTAAAAATGTCAGCATGAGATAGAGCCACTAAAGAAGATAAGAGTATAAGCGCATAACTGGAACTGATCAGACATTTGTGTCATATACATCAGTTCACTTTTGGATATAGTGCATATCTATTCTCAGGAGGTTGTAGCCTTCTTTCTCATTGAGCAGTGAGCTCTTGGACAATGAGTCCTCACCCCTAACAGGGTTGTTTGTAAAAGACTCCTAACAAGGTCAGGCCTTTAACCATGTCATTGTAATTGCATTGTAAAGACTACTCCTAATAGGGCAAAGAAACTTTAAAAGGTTCATTATACTAGTGCAATATTTGTGGGTACTAATTCCCACTGGGGTTTTCCTCTAATCAAGGTTTCCTCGTAATCATATTATGTGTTATGTGATCTTATGTTAAGCTTCAAGTGATATATAATTGTTTTATGTTTAAAGTTGCTAAAATTGAATAAATAGCTAAAAAACTGATTCACCCCCCTCTCAGTGTTTCCAACAATTGGTATCAGAGCTCTGGTCCTTTGAAAGAAAAGTTTAACCACTTGAGGAGATCATGGATTCAGCAGAAGTCAAACATCTGAAAAAAGAATCTTGAAGCAGCCCTTGAAGATCTAGACAGATCTGAGAAAGAAAATGAGGAACTTAAGCTAAAAGTTGATGGCTCACAAATGCTTATCAAGAAACTAAGAAAAGATTTGAAAGATTGCTCTATGAATGATTTGGGGAAAATGGTCAAGAAACTGAATGAAGAAAACTTATCTTTAAAGGATAAGATAAAAGAATTGAATGATCAATTAAATGATAGCCTAATAGCTATTGAAGAGAAGAACAAAGAAAATAAACAGTTAGATGAAGAACTCATGCAAGCCAATATGAAAATCTTGGAATTGGAAAACATCAAGAATAAGATTGAATCTGAATTATCAGGAAAAAAAGACAAGATTGACAAAATACACACAAGTTTTGATCTAATTCTATCACAGGTCTATGCACAAAAACTAAAAGGTGATACCACTGGTATGGGATATAGTCTAGCTCAAATTGAGATCAACTCATTACAAGAAAGAAAGAAATCTCAAACAAAATCTTCAGAAGAAAGGAAAACTAAGAATCATGAAGAGACCAAAGCAGAACCATCAAAAGTAAGCACACGACAGTCAACCATACTTGCTATGCCTGTAACAAGCATGGACACTTGGTAAGAGATTGTAATAATGTAAGACCCTTCAATGGTTACTGTTACTCCTACAATAAGTTTGGTCATAGGGCTATTCATTGCAGAACAAATCAAAGAAATCAGCCACAACTGAACCAAAGGAATCAAACTCAATTCAATCAGAGAATCAACCTCAAAGAAACTTGCAGAACATTACATGTCAGATATGTAATTACAATGGACACACAACCAAGAAATGCAGCATGATGAATAACAACATCATACCTCCTATCATTTGTCACTCATGTGGAAAGGCTGGACACATCTCAAGGTCTTGCAAATCAAGAACAAAAGGACAAGAGAATCCTAAGAAGTCTTTATTTGAAGAATCATGAGAAGTTAAGTTTGTGGAAGCTCAAGCTAACTCAGATAAAATATGGGTCGAAGTAAAGAAGGATAATGAAGAGAACAAGGTAGTAGATGCATCCTCAATGGACGCACTTTCTACTTCTGGATAGTTGACCTTCATGGTCTTAGGGGGAGCTATTCTAGCTCCGAACCCCTGCATGGCTGGTATACTCACCTCTAAGTATGTGCCTATGGATTCATGCATGTGATCACGAATTAAGGTTGTATGCATTCAGGCATTGCCTTTACTTCATTCAGAACAAAGTTTGAAATTCTCTCTATAAACCTCTTTACGACAACAAGCATTAAATGTAATTAATCTTTATATAAATTGGCAAAAGATCTTAAAAACCTCACTTTGCATTCAAGATTGAAGCATTCAGAAAGCAGATAAGCATTGAGCATCAAAGCACTACAACTTAAAGGATTAGTTGGTTTGTGAACGGATTAACGATTGGAATGGAACCCTAGCAGTCGCGTCATTTCAGAATCGTCATGAAACCCTACTTAACCAAGTTGCAAGTAAGTATGGCAACCACTGTTATATTTGACATTGCTGAAAGGAAGAGATTTGTCTTTAAGAAACATCCATTCAAGTCTATACTAGATGATGTCAAAGGAGAATTCTCTAGGACTCCGCTTGGAGTCATACATGTAGAAGACATCCGCGCATATGTTTATTGCAAGAAGCAAACAGTTGGAGAAAACAACATTACATCTCTCATGGGTTCTATGATGAAACCAGACTATTCATTCAAGGATGAATACATGCATCTCACTGATAACCCTATCTTTGAGTAATCAAACACACACAATTTCTATGAGCCAGAATGAGTTAAGATATTACTAAGAAAGATAAATGATGACCTATATTATATTGGTGAGGTTCCTGTCCGCATCACTGTAGGTCTATTTCATGAGATGACTGGACTTCCTAAGACTGGACCAGCTCTTCCTACTGGCAAGGATGTTAAGAAGTAGGTTGAACAAGTTTGCTTATCTAGAAGTGATAGGCGCAGCATGACTGTTGATACCATTAAGGAGAATGACATCAAACTACTCACTATGATGCTTGGATACAAGTTTCAGCAAGCAAGCAGACTAAATAGTGTGTCCGCGATAATAGTTTTGGCAGCAATAAGGATAGTGAGAGATACACCCAGTACAATCTCTGTGAATTATTGCGCGCACAATTGATAGAGAATATCAAAGCCATTAAGCATGACAAGAGAAAGTTATTTAGGTTTGGCTCTTTGATCATCTATTTGTACTTCCACATTGTCGGGTAAAGATGCAAGTCTTTACCTAGATAGGAGCAAGCCTACTATGTCTCAGATATCACTAAAAGCTACATCAGACAGTAGTACAAAATATTCTATGGACATGGATATCAAAACTTTCAGGATCAAGATGCAGAAGAGGTTTAGGATACCTGAGAAAATAGTTGAGAAGTACAAAGACACCATATGCTTCATGGTGGAGACTGACTGTACTTGCATGGAGGCAGTTAAGCCTAGAACAAAATGGATTCACCCTCTTGGTTATGAAGTTGAATAACATGTTTTGGAAGGTTATGCACAAGTCCTCCTAACTGTGCCCAAGGATCCTAATGAACCTAGATGGGGTACTTACAGAGAAAAGAAAAATCAAGTTGATTATGTCTTATACAGTGTTGACAACAAAAGGAAGGCATCAAGGATTACCTCAAATATCCTAAAAGTTCATGGTGTTACACAAGAAGACCTTGACAGAGCTAAAGAAGCTAAGATAGCCAAAGAACTTGAGAAAACCCCTATAGAATTGAAAACATAAAAGACTGATGATATGCCTAAAAATGAAAAAAGAAGAAATCAAATGTAGACACTTCTACGCCATCAACCACCATTGATCTGAAATCCTCTCCACCTTCTATACCAAGCAAGAAGTCTAGAGGAAGGAAGCAAGTGCCCACTAGTCATACATCCTCAAGAGATACAAGGAGCAAGGTAAAGAACACACAAGCTCCTCCTAAGGTAGGTTTCAGACCTAGTCTTAATGTCTTAAGGAGTAGAATTGTTAATGAATGAAGACTAGAATCTCTTAAGAATGTATATGAAAAATATCAAGAGATAGACAAATCAGAGATTCATTCTATGATCATCTCTCACATGATTAAGTTCAAAAGGACAGTATTGGAACTCAAAACTGTCATACCAGACAAGGTATAAAACATACTTGATATATTAAAGAGGCAAGCAATTGAGGAGGATATGAGGATAAGAGAAGAAACATTGGATAGTCTTCTCCCGGTGTGCTTGCATGATGAGAAAGTCATTTTGTTGGATTTAGTAAAGCCGCACCTAAGAACCAAAACAAGAGTTCTCCATATCATTAATAAGGAGTATGATCTGGTTGGTGAAGAGACTCAGAAAGCATTTGAGTGGGTATTTATGGATAAACATATGTATCCATCAACAATGCCTACAACAAAGGTAACTCCAGTTCCTCCCAAACAGGTTACAAAACTAGTGATTTAGAATGCACCCATGACAGGTCCACAGGTGTCAGTGCCCTCAATTTCAATAACTTCTGATACAACAAAAGATTCAGGGGATACTATAGTGATTGATAATATCAAGATATCCATGACAGTTTCTGATAATGATATGGACAAAGTTGATAAAGAATTTGTAAGCACTGAAGAAACAAAGGAGGTATGCACTGATGACACATCTTTATATCAAGATGAAGTCCCCTTTAATGATTCAATAGATTTGAATAAAGAACAAGAAAATCAAACTAATGAGATACCAACTATGGAAATCCCAGTAAAAAGTGAATGCATGGATACTATTTAGAATACTATATTCACACCATCCGTTCAACCATCAAACTCATTGTTGTCAAGTTTAACTCCTGACTTTGCAAGTCTGGATGCATGGGGAGAAGAAGACCTGATCAAGATCAGTGTCTTAGCCATGGAAAAATCCAAAGAGAAATAGGTTATGAGAAACCCTCCCTTCTTGGAATCAGTAAACATTCTGAATGACCTAGTGCCTGCAGACAAGAAAGTAGCAAAAATTTAGTCAATTGATGATGTAGACATCATACTAACAAGCTTCAAAGCACATTTCAAAAGCTTAGTAGACTCGGCTACTAGAACTATAGAAGATGAGTATAAAAAGGAAAGATTAAATGAATTGGTAAAGAATTTTACCTTAGATCTAAACTCATTAAAGAATTTTACCTTAGATGTTGAAAGAGTTGGTAGCTAAAGGCAGAAATGTAATAGAAAATTACATGGATAGAGTGAAATTCACCTCTGAACATATTAAGAAGATAGAAGAGGCAGATATCTTGGTTGACAGTGTTAGAAAATTAGTTGAAACATCCACTCAAGACATGAACATCTGCAATAGTATCTATCAAGGTCAGCTAGACAAGATTGAAAAGGCAAAATTCAAAATTAATAAGATAAGAATCAGGCAGACTCAACTGAGAAATGCACTAGCGCCCTCCTTAGCAGTTCTGGATGAGAAATAGATTGATGCCACTATTGTCATGTATGATCAAGGTCCCTTCCTGGATCTGATAAAAATGGAGAAGCTCACATATGCTCTATGCGCCCATCTCCAGACAGTTGATGCAATGAAGGCATTTTGGCAGAAAGAGATCAAGTCTCTTCAGATTGGATATTCAGATGTATACATAGAGAAAGTATTTAAAGACTTACAATTTTGACACCTTTGTCATTAATGTCAAAGGGGGAGTAATGTATGTATGAGGAGAAGTGTATATATATGCAAAGAAATATATAGTATATATTAAGAGAAGAAAATATA
>MU224213.1:153372-165434 GCA_018584345.1 Thuja plicata
GTGTATATATATGCAAAGAAATATATAGTATATATTAAGAGAAGAAAATATACAATTTTTGATGTTAGTCAATTTTGAGTAACTTAGCCACATTCCTTTGTTGCCATTAATGACAAAGGGGGAGATTATTGGCAAGTTGACTCCCAGGGAGTATATGGCTTATTTTGTGTTTTCATTATGGCAACAAAAGTCATATGAAGTTTTGATAGTAAACTATGAAGTAAAAATTGACTAAGTGTAGAAGACAGAACAAAACAGTGACTTGCAGTCGATCAGAGCATCAGCGCTGATGACATGTAACTGATTGAATGTTTGATAATGTTAAGTTGAAGATGATGCAAGAAATTAAATCAGTTAATGGTTTTTATTGTCATTGATGTCAACTTGATATCATCTATATGGTCATATACATAATGCCAAAGACTTCAGAGAATCAATGGAACAGAGGTTATGCTTTCAACAATGCACAAAAGTCAAGTATTCACTAAGTGACAGACCACACCGGTGGAGTGCACACCATCGGTAAAGATAGAGATAAAGTCATAGTGATACCTGACGAGCAGAAGACAGTGTTTCCCAATGAAGCAGAATCAAAGGATGCCCGACGAGCTAAAAATAGTGTTGCCTGACGAGCAAGATCCAATGATGCCCGACGGACAGAGATCCTGAAGCTAACTAAAGTTGCACCGATGAAACTGGCAGTTGTCACCAGTGACGAACTACAGAATTGACCGATAGAATAGAGAGATCAGAAAATGACAAAATATCTAGCTGGCAGAGCTTAAGGATAGACTTAACTGGTTGTTTTATTTTTTTTATTCGACCACAGTTAAGTAAGTGATTTTAAGATGATTTATACATTTGGCAAGAAGATAACTACAAGATAAATCAGGAGTTAAAGCCATAAATCAATTTGGCTAGATTGTTTTTTACGCCAAGAATCAAGAATAAAGAACCAAGAATTAAGGAATATCATGTCTATATAAGAGACAAGAATAATTCATTTCCGTAAGCAATCAGATACATGGGGGAGTGAATTGAAAGAAGATGCTGAAGAGAAACTGGTGAAGGTTAAGCTTCATACAGTCCTGATCAATCAAGCTAAGGGAGAGCTAAATAATTTTGCAGACACCGACAAATAGTGAAGCACAACATCACAGAGTAGAAAGAGTGAAGTACAAAGAAAGTGAATTGATACATTGATCAGAAAGGTATTGTACATAAATAGATCTGAATATCTACAATTCAAGGTGCATTAGAAATAGGTCATTGTGTTTCAGTTTAACCATTGAAGCATTAAGTCTCTTAACAGACCAGGAATTAACAGTCTTTTATAATTGAGGTATATCCTAACAGATTACCAAAAAGGTTGACTCATGATAGTAGCATCGGTCTTACCTAAAGCCTATTGACAGTCTAAGAAGGAGGCTGATTCAAGGATGGTAGTAAGATTAGCATAAAGCCTATTGCTAGTCTAGAGGCTGATTCAAGGATGGTAGCATAGATGCCAGATACTTAGTGACAATCTATGTATAAAAATCCTCTAACAAGGTTTCACTTAACAGTGTGTTTGTAACCTTTAACAGGGCTGGCTCCTAACAGGGCTGACTTCAGAAGAGTGAAAATTTGGGGTACCAGTCCCAGTGGTTTTTCCCTTAACAGGGTTTCCATGTTAAAATCCTTGTGTTATGTGTGTATGGTTTATTACTTTATTTTTTTACATTTCACATATGCATTTATGGATTGATTGGTATACTCTGCATATTTACTGAGTATCGGTAAATAAGTTTTTCTGCTTATCAATTATCAAGGAGAAGAAGGATAGACAAGGTAAACTGATAGATAGTCATTTGTTTCAAGTATTTCAAAGGCATACATCTTGTAGGGACTTAATAATTTGAGGTGTATTAATTGGTGGATTAAAGTTTAAAGGATAAATTTTTGAGGCCACTGATTCACCCCCCCTCTTAGTTATTACTAACACAGCGCATGTGCGTACAATCACATCAGGATATGTGCGTTCAAAACTAAGCTCTATGTTATGTTTTCATGCTTACCCTATACACGCATAGTATAGAATATCAGTATAGACAAGTTACAAGAAGAACAAGTACACTAACAGTTCAGAGTACATAGTATGGAGCCGACTTCAGGACTTTGATTAGCGTGTAATATTTTTGTTATGTAAAGGCTAAGTGCCTATTGTAATAAGTTTGTAACCATTTATTAAACATTATTGTAAACACGCTTAAGCCAATTTGTTTGGAAGCATTGTGTAAGTTGTTTTTGGGCTGACTAAGGTCTTGTTTATAGTCGCGTCTATTCAGGCATAAACATATATATATGCAATGTAAAGATATATTGGAAGTGTCAAAAAAAGAAGTAGAGTAGAGAAATGTAAAGATGTCAGCATGAGATAGAGCCCCTAAAAAAGATACGAGTATAAGCGCATAACTGGAACTGATCAGACATCTGTGTCATATACAATAGTTCACTTTTGGATATAGTGCATATCTATTCTCAGGAAGTTGTAGCCTTCTTTCTCATTGAGTACTGAGCTCTTGGATAGTGAGTCCTCACCCCTAACAGGGTTGTTTGTAAAAGAATCCTAACAGGGTCAGTCCTTTAACAAGGTCATTGTACTTGCATTGTAAAGACTGCTCCTAACAGGGCAAAGGAACTTTAACAGGTTCATTATACTAGTGCAATATTTGTGGGTACTAATTCCCACTGGGGTTTTCCTCTAATCAAGGTTTCCACGTAATCATACTATGTGTTATGTTATCTTGTGTTAAGCTTCAAGTGATGTATAATTGTTTTATGTTTAAAGTTGCTGAAATTGAATAAATAGCTAAAACACTGATTCACCCCCCCTCTTAGTGTTTCTAACAATATATATATCAGTAAATATTACAATGCAAATTATAATTTAATCATACCAAGACTTTCCATGAAGTGTTCAACTTTCACTCTAGCAAGTGGCTTGGTTAGTATATCTGTTGTCTGATCTCCTGTACTGATATATTCCAACTGAATCACATTCTTATCCACCATGTCTCTCACATAATGATAAGGAATCTCTATATGCTTGGATCTATCATGAAATATTGGATTCACATAAATTTTTATACAACTTTGAATATCACAATGGATGATTTTCGGTCTCAGAGGCTTACCGAATAACCCCACAAGAAGTTTCCTAAGCCATATTGCTTCTCTTACCGTCATAGAGGCTTCAATGCATTCAACCTCTGTAGAAATTTGAGCCACTAAAGACTATTTCCTGCACATCCAAAATATCGTGGCGGATCCTAAAATAAAGCAACAACCTGAGGTGCTCTTTCTATCAGTTACACTTCCAGCCCAATCAAAATCTATGAATCCATGTAGGTTCAAATAAACTTTCTCATATTTGAGTCCATAATTTGGATTACCTTTCAAGTATCTCAAAATATGCTTTACAACCATAAGATGAATCTCCTTAGGCTCACACATAAACTGACTCAAAGCATTTACAACATAACATATATCCAATATAGTACATTAACCAAATACATCAAAGATCCAATTATCTGCCTATAGAGAATAGGATGTGCAAATGGAGAATCTGTTGCTGCCTCTTTTAACTTATGAAGGTTTGTTTCCATGGGAGAAGGCATGGGTCTGCAATTCATCATACCAAATCTCTTTAATATGTCTAGGGTGAACTTTCCTTGACTAAGTACAATGCAATCTGAGTTCTATTTAACTTCCAATCCAAGAAAGTAATTTAGAAGGCCCATATCCTTCATTTCAAACTCTTTAGAAAGGTCCCTTTTACATTGATCAATAAGGTGATCTTCTCCTGTAATTAATAGATCATCAACATATAAGATTATTATTAACATATCTTCTTTGCTTTGCTTGAAGTAAAGATTTAGATTTGCATCATTCTTAGAAAATTTCAACTTCATGAGATAGTTATCAATTCTCTCATACCAGGTTCTGGGGGTCTTTTTAAGTCCATAGAGAGATTTATTCAACATGCACACATGAGATTCTACAGTGTGGATCTCAAATCCTTCTAGTTTCTCTAAGTAAACTTCTTCCTCTATTTCCCATTTAGGAATGCATTCTTTACATCCATCTGATGAAAATTCCATCCTTTGGTTGTTGTAATGGCTAGAACAACTCTAACTGAGGTATATCTGGAAACTGGTGCAAAATTTTCCTCATGATCTATTCCTTCCTTTTGTGAGAAGCCTCTTGCAAAAAATCTAGCTTTATGTTTCTCTATACTGCCGTCTACAACATACTTGATTTTAAATAGCCACTTGGATGAAACAATAGACTTTTCCTTTGGTCTTGGAACTATTTCCCAAACATCATTTTTTAAAATTGATTGGTATTCTTCTGTCATGACATCCTCCCATACTTTGTGCTTGAGAGCTTCTGATGCATTAGATGGTTCAAATTTTGAGAGATCATTCATTAAGGCCACATAGCTGGAGAACCTCTGTGGTATTTTACTTTCTCTAAAGGTCCCTGAAGGAGCTGCACATTTGTCTACTTCTTTCATAGTTTTGGTGGCCCAAAGTGGTATTTTCTTAATGTTCTCTTGAGGTGAAATTTTCTCTTCATTTTCATCTTCTTCAAGATACTCCCTCTGAAACTCAGGAACAAGATCCTTTTCTTGATCTCAAGGTGAAGGATTACTTTCTGATTCAATATAGTTTATATCCCTTTTAAAGGCTAGTCTTCTTAAAATATTACATCTCTTCTAAGTTCAATATTTCTATGTCTAAGTATAAATACTTGATAGGCTTTAGAAGTTTCACTATACCCAACAAAGATTACTTTTCTTCCAGAGGGTTCTAGTTTTGTTCTCTTTTCTTTAGGTACATGGAAATAAATAGGATATCCAAATATCCTTAAATGAGTGATATATGGCTTTATACTTGTGAAAACTTCTTGAAATTTTTTGTATTCAATGTGAGAGTGAGGAAATCTATTTTGTATGTACACAACAATGTTAGAAGCTTCTGCCCAAAGAGAGGTTTCTAGGTTTTGATCAAGGAGCATAACTTTAGCTTCTTCTACAATTGTTCTATTTTTCCTCTCAGCAACCCCATTTTGTTGAGGGTTGTAAGGAACACTGAACTCCCTCTTTGTCCTAGTTTCTTTAGAAAATTATCTAAAGATGTCAGAAGTGTATTCCTTCCAATTATCAGTTCTTAAGGTTTTTATTTTCTTTCCAGAGGAGTTTTCAGTAAAAGATTTAAACTCTTTAAATTTCCTAAGGATCTCTTTTGATTCTTTACATTTAAGAAAATAGATCCAGGTTTTTATGGAGAAGTCATCAACAAATATTACATAGAATAGGAATCCCCCTACTGATGAGATGGACATGGGTCTACATAAATCAGAGTGAACTAGTTCTAAAACATTACTCGTTTTACTAGAACTACTTTGAAAAGAGCCCTTAGCATTTTTGCCTAGGGCACACCCCTTACATGTACCTGAGTGGTATAATTTTAACTTAGGTAAACCGGTGACTAATTTTTCCATGGAAGATAAGGCATGAAATTTTAAATGACCTAATCTTCTATGCCAAATTTCATTGGAGTTTGCAATATCATGAATTAGGGCTATATTAGATTCAATACATACCTTATACAAGTAACTTTTCCTTTGCCCTAGAGTTATTTCTTTCTTGATGGGAGAATTCTTTGGCCAGGCCAAAACTTTGCAATCCATGAATGTTACTCTGTACCCATTATCCTTAAGTCTAGATATGGAAAATAGATTCCTCTTGATGCCAGGAACATAAAGACTCTAGTTAGTTGGATAGACATGCCTGATTTCAGTTTGATGGTGCTGGTTCCAAAACCTTTTACTGGATATGTATTGTTGTCTCCAATGGTTACTTCTTCAATTTATTCTATCATAGAGTCCAGTAGTTCCCTATACCTGGTGATGTGTCTTGATGATCCACTGTTGATTATCCATATATTAGATTTGTTGATTACTTGATTAGAGAGGGCATAGTAGAATACATGTTTCTCTGAGTTATGCTGCTTTTTATTCTTTTTCACTTTAGCAAATGTGGCTAATTTTTTAAGTCTATCTGGACATCTAGTTGCATAGTGCTCGTATTTATCACACCTAAAACATTTAATTTGAGAAGTATCCTTTTTTGATGGACATTTTCCATGACGGTTCTTTCTTTTCTGAAAGTGTTTGTTCTTGTCATTTTTGTGAAATTTTGCATTTAACACTTGAAGATCTGTGTCTATGTTATTTTGTTTGAATCCTGTCTTGTTTTGTCTCGACTCTTCCTGAAGATAGTCAGACCTTAATTGATCAAAGTTTGGGAATTTTGATCTTTCACTAATGCCTTGAACAAAGGTTTCCCAATTGTTTGGAAGGCCATCTAGTGCAATAATTGTCAGTTCTTTTCTCTAAATTATATATCCAATTACCATTAATTCATCCCTCAGAGTGGAAATTCTCATAAAGTATGCATTGATTGATTCTCCTTTATTCATACTTATATGATTAATTTCCCTCTTTAGTGCTAAGGTCTTGCTAGCATTGTTTATCTCGTACGTTCTTTCAAGTGATTTAAACATATTGTAGGCAGTCTCATATTTTGTTAGAATTAGTACTATGTGGTCTCTAACACCATCAACTATGATATTAATAGCCTTCTCATTTCCTTCAATCCAATTTGATTTTTCTGGATCATTTTTTGGCACTTCTTTTTCTTCTTTTAAGAAAGACTCAACTTTATATTCTCTTAAAATTATTTTGATCCTGAATTTCCATGATGAGAAATTGTTAGCTACTTCAAGTCTATGTTCAAATCTGATAGTGCTTTCCATAGAAATGTGAGAAATATGATAGTTTTAATATTGATATTGAAATTCTCAAGTTTGAGAGCTTTCCTGGATCTTCCTTTACGAGTGTTCTGATACCATGTTAAATCAAGTCAAACTTATGATTCTAATTTCAATTTAAACTATCTATATATATGGATTGCTGAATATATATATATATATATATATATATATATATATTAGTTTTAGAATAATAAATCAGAATGTATCTAGATAATAATAACCTTGTATTTTGAAATGCTTGATGAATAAATATATAAAACTGAACTCATTGTTTTGTGTACTCAGCACTTGTAGATTTCTGTGTAAGTATAAAATATATCTTCACGTTATTTATATTAGTTGTAAAATGATGAAGGGTCATGTCTATGATAGACATGACTCCCCAAGGAGTCACGCCTATCATAGGCGTGACTGTTCTTAACATCAAACAATACTAATATAACCCATAGCTATTATGGTGTTTAATAACCTATCAAATCATATTTATATAACACATGGTTAATACCCATTGTCTATATGCTATGCACAGTTTATATTGAAACCGTCGACATTATCCCATGCATGATTTATATTAAAACCGTCGACAACTAGTCAAACACCATAATCATAATAGTTATGATTTATGAGAGACATTAATATGTCGATCATGATAAACTTAAAGTGGTCGATATTAATAGTCATCATATATGTTTTTGATTAAGGTAACAACAAGTTTTGAAGGGACCCCAAAACCCTTTAACAAAGATAAAAAGATAAGCATAAAAGACCAAAACAACAATATTTTGTCAGAGAGGACAGAATACCAAAAAGGGCTTAACCCCAGATTACACAAAATAGTTCATAACATATAAAAAATATAGACTAAGATAAACTTCCTACAAAATAGCAGCGACAAAAAATCCCACCAACCAAAATAGTCCAACAATACTTATCACTTCTCAGCTGCATCCATATGTTCTTCCATGATCTGGATTTCTTCCATCTAAGATTCCATGTTCTGGATTGAGTCCCACAGATTTGTGGTGTCTTTAATTTTCACTTGAGATCTCTTTCTGGTGCTTGATCTGGTTCTGGAACCCGGGCCTGAAGTTTGAGCTTCTTGTTTTCCATCTTCCTCCTTCTTTACTCTATCATTATAATTCCCTTCCAGCAAGGTATCCAACACTTTCAGATTATCCACATAATTTTGCATTCTCATTTTGATAATCATAGTCAACTTTCTCAACATCACATTGTTGTTGTTTTCCTTCTCAATAATATTTTTCATCCTTTTGTCAATCATAGTGCTTAAATTATCTTCTAGAGTAGAATTTTTATTGTTTACCTTTTAAAAAAAATCTTTCCCTTACTGGTACATAGCCGCATCATTTTGCACTTTATCCACAATCTCCTCCAACAGAGAGTTTCTATCTTCAAGGTCCTTGTATTTGGCCTGAAGCTCCTTCATATCATCCTGCATCCATTTATCAATGTTATACCCATACATTGCTTTGTTTCTTGCCGCTTGGAGGAAAGAGATATTAACAACTCTTTTAACTTTGAATTCTTTATCCCATAGTTCTTCTTCCAGACTCCTCTAGTTCTGTTTGTTCTTCTCCTCTTCTTCACCAATCAAAATCTCAGGGGGGGTAGAATTGATTTCACAGTAGTTATACTCCTTTTGGACCTCCTCCTCAAGGTCATCATTATTGTTCTGTTTGTGGGCCTTTTTGGTTTCATCCTATGTAACCATTTCCTCCTCCTTATTATCAATCTTACCCTTTTCAGTCATCGCATATGTTATAATATAAGACTAGTTATATTATAATAATGATAATTATTATCATTATTATATTATAACTATGATTACTATATTAGATAATAAATATAAATAATAAATATCAATCATTAATATTTATTTATATATATCACAATTTATCTATTTATAGTAGAGACTATATTTTATCTGATCGATGCTATAATTATCAACAAAGGGGCATTAAGTTTTACAGTAAAAGTAATAAAAGAGCATTAAAATTTATTCTTCGAATCATGTGGAATTGTTTGTCATTAATTTGATGTTAGTAAACCATTTACAAAGCACCATCTAAGGAAATATTGATTTACAAAGATGGATGAAGTCTTGGCATATAGGTTAAGCCCCATATCCATTAAAGTAGATAAATGACATGTCATTGAGTACAAAGCAAAATGGAATCTTTCCAATGAGAAGAATACAAATATTTCAAAGTTAAAAATAGGTCAAAGTATTAAGCTTGAAACTCATGCCAAGTGGTTCCATATTATAAGTGCAATACATACAATTTTTATTGAGATTTTTTATGATGATATTGTTCAAAAGTGTTCTATGAATGTTTTTGATATCAAGATGAATTTGTGGGATATAATATTAGTTCTTGTGTTGATTGAGATTTCAGGGATTGTGTTACTTCCTTTGGTACTAATTTTGTAGTGTAAGTATTAATGGGACTATCGAAGGTTGGAGGATTTTTATCATCCCAAGCTAGCTTCTTGTTAAAAGATAATTTATTGCATGATAATTACCTAGTTTGTGTTCTTAAAGAAAAGAGGGGGCTTGGCATATTTGTATCCCTTCAAGGAGCAAGGGTGGGGAAAGATTTCTTGTGGGTGTACTTGGTGTATTCACATTTGGTTGATGACTTTTTGAGCACTTGAGGAGACATTAGACACACTCAGAAGAGATGTGGAATTTTGGAGGAAAGATATCTCACATGCAGATACTTGATTGGTGATTTGTGTAGTGGAGGAGGGATTGTTTCAACATCAATTTAGGAGGTGCCAGACACACTTAGAGGAGATGAAAAATTTTAGAGGAAAGGTGTCTCATGTGTAGCACTAGAGGAGGCATTAGACACACTTGGAGGAGATATGAAATTTCAGAGAAAAAATTTCTCATGTGCATGGAGGGTGGGAATAGTTTTCTGTTATTTCATGTTGTGTAGATAGTTGCACATTCTATAGTCAGGGGATATATTGATGTGGTCAATTTGATATTATGTGGGTGAGTGAGGAGGATTGGTGAAGGCACTTCATTAAATTATCTAGAAAGGTTGGGTTGAAAACCCTTGCAATGTTAAACTCTTATTTGGATTAATGTAATAGAGAAGGAATGTTGGCATTTTACATTAATCAATGGTTAGTTTAGATGTTAATTTCTTGGGAGTTATTCTCATGAATAAGTTAGTTTTATGGGAATCAATGGATTTATAAGACAATTTGTAGTAATGTAAAATCATCAAGCGATAATCCAAGTGAATCAATTAATTTTTTTTATGTTTCACCTGCAATGGTGGTGTATTTTTTAGATTATTCCCTCATCATTTATATGATGAAGCATTTTGTGGAATGGAAGTTTGAAATGGATATTTACTAGGGACAGAAGATTATGTGGCTATTCAAGTGCTTTTATGGAATACATTAGTTGGAATTTTACATATATTTGGGAATATGGGTTCAAAATGGTTTTTTTAGGAATACCATGTGATGGAGTTGAAACATAATCAAAGGATAGTTTGAGATTTAGTGCCACCTTCATGAATTATCTATCGTAGTTTGCATAAAATTTTGATCATGAGTTGATTGTAGAGGGAGGTGTTGAACAAGCCAAACAACTGAGAGGGGGTGAATCATTTATTTACAAATACTTTCAAAAACTTTTACTGTGTCGATAAACATGAAAAAACAGAACCACCAACTTAAAAAACACTAGAATTTATATGGAAACCCAAACTAGGAAAAACCACAAAGAAGCTAACTATCATGAAATGAAATATTGGTTAAGGTGATTTTTTACAAAGGATCATTGTTGGGTGTCTCATCGTGGTTGACTAATTTCCAGTTGGTATAACTACCCTTTTACAAATAGAGATGTTTCATAGACAAAACATGAACTGATAACATTGCATTAGAATATGCATGAAACAATTCAACAATTAAGATTAGTTACCACATCCAACAATAGATTTGATTACTGATCTTCTCTCTCTATATCACTATTTGATCCACTAAAAATGCCCTTCTTAATTTCTCAATAATCTTCTTCAGCTTGCACACATCACCGTCAAGGACTCACTCCAAGACTCCTTTCACAACTTGCTTATCTTCTTCCACACTCACATACTCGTCATTTAGATACAAAAGGTTTTTCTTTATTTATATAGATATCCGATCATATAAATGTCAACCACACCAAACGTGTGCCAGTCTCAAACCAAAAAGATATTACAATTAAATTTAATGTATTACCACCAATCCTAAATCTAGGACATACTTTATAAAATTTTGCAACATGCTACATGAGGACCCAAATATGGGTCACACTAAAGATTTTTAAAATTCTCATTTAATTTACCAAAACTGTGAGAACACCACAACCAAGACCATGTATTGATCATCAAAACTTTTGAACCCACTGATAGATGAAACTAGATAGAAAACATTTAGAATACAATACCAAAGACTAACTGATGAACTACAAGATAGTCCAGATATTAGGGACACTTGGAAAATTTTTTTAGGCATAACACTCAACCATAACTAAGATAATAAACCATACACCATTGATTACCAAAAGAACACAAGTGTACCAAATCATGTAATCCTTTAGTTGAACCAAATACACCTACCATAAAGGACCAAAACTATGTGTATAAAACTTGTTATGCATACAACCAAAATCATTGATCTCGATAGCCACAACTACCCAATCAATACCAAAACTGATATCACCAACAACTGACTGATACTGCTAGGTTGTCAATATGAATGCTTTGACATCAATGAAAAACATGCTAGTAACATATAAATATAACAATCTCCTCATGCAGAAGCATCCTGTGGTAGTTGGAAATCCTATATCACCAAAAATATGTTTTATTTGGTTTTGGTTTTTTTAGCAAGCTTGGTTGGAGACCTAAGATGATCAGTCACTTTGGTGGTAGTTCTCGGTTGGAAGATGTGTTGCTTCATTAATAGACTCAGTGACTAGACTTGATGGTGCTTGGTGGTGTAATGTCCCTCCAACCCTGTCAAGCCCTGGTTATGCTCACTAGAAATTAGGAAGAGCTATATGTGAGAATGATCCTTCTTGAGATGGTTGCTTAAACCGAACCTCTTACAACTCACCATAACTTCATATTTTAATAGGGGAAATAATAATAT
>MU224213.1:170476-186777 GCA_018584345.1 Thuja plicata
CTATTATTATCTTGAAATGAAGATAGGAAGTAAGGACTCTTATTGGAAAAGTTTAATTGAGTTTTGATGGTGCAATTGAGTTGAGCATAGATAATTTTAAGGAGTAAACAAATATGAAAGAATAAATGTGTTTAGTGGATGTGATTAGTAATGTATGCTTGTTTCAATTCTAGGGGTAAATTACGTGATAGTCAATAAGGAAAATTAAATCCACTAGCTCATTAATGTAGTTGGTTTTGATGTGAAATGGAATCAATGCAAATTGAAGTTGTAATGGAAATAGAATTTGCTCGATTAGGTAATAAAATGAAATATTTAATAATGGTAATTGAATTCATTAAGGGAACCTTAAGGAATGTTATTGTAAATGGTAATGATGTTAAGTTAGAATGTTAGGAAAAAAAAAATTGTTAATTGTAATTTTAGGTCATAGACCTAATTCCTTATGGGTTCCCTAGCGGGGACATTACAGGTGGTGTTCTATGTTCAGTGGTTTTCTTCTCGGAGATACAATGTTCGATGGTAACTGTTTGGTGTGTTCACCTTGGCAGTGTCTTGCTTGGTAGCATATTGCTTGGTGGTGTCTGATCGGTGGAGTTTGGCTTGGTTGTGCCTCTCACCGAGTGGCTTGGTTTCGGTGTTCTTGATCATCGATGGGGTTTTCTATTTGTTTGGACTGACCAACTGGTGCATTTAATTTGGGGTTGCATTCCTCAAGTTTTGGATCAACCAATGGAGGTGTGAGGACCTAAATATGATATGGTTCACTCTCCTATGTAAATTTGATGACCTTTGGATGTCAAATGATACGTTGGGTGTTGTGTTCTTGAATCCAACTATTGTTTATTTGATTTATTTCATATGTAAATCCAACTTGTGGCTGTGTTGTATAAATTGAGGGTTGGGTAGATTTTGTAAGAGGGAATTTTTTGGGGAGGTAAGCATTAGAAGAAAGCTAGAGCTGAGCTTTGGTAGATCTGTTTGTAGATCCAAGTTTTGTAGAGCTCTGAGTAGGGAGGTTGATGCAGAGCTCCCAAACATCCTAAATAACTTGAACCGACTCAAGTCCTTACTTGATCAAATAAAGCATTCTACCCCTTTATCTTGGGATATCTCAGGCCAAAGCTCCACACCTTCAATGTCTTCTTCCTAATTCACCAACTCTTCATATTGAATCCTCCATAACCCCCTTCAGAGTTACTTTCAATCATACACATCTTCTTGTGTTGATTCTATCCTATTCCCTAAGTGTCTTTGGTCCACTCTCCTTATTCAAAGGTACTCCAAATGAATTTTCAAGTCTTAGGATTTGTCCAACATGCCAAACTAACTTCCTTGACACTCCCCAATACAACCAAAACTAACTCTTTGGTTTCTAGTTCGCCAACACCACAAGGGCCTAGAATACACTGGTTTTCTAGTAGCCCTTTTTGAACACCTTTTCTAGTTTTTCTTCCTAATCTCCCAAAGGCCCTAGAAAATAAATTGGATGATCAAAAAATTCTATTTGGGGCAGCACTTTTCCCAAAAGGATAGGTGTTGAAACCTTGGACAAATCCTCTAACTTGGAAACCCTCACCTTGACTTAGAAGGGCTAATTGAAGCACCTAAAGGAGGTAACCTTCAAACCTTGGGCTTCACAAATGAAAAATTGGGACACCTTGGGGCACATGAAAAACTTTCAATCCTCCTTTTTTGGGCTTTGAAACAATACCCATCAAAAGTTATGGGGTCTGCAAAAAATCAGTTTATGCTTCTCTGCCAATCACATACAGATGCTTGGCTAGGTTTTAATGCATATCTCTCCAAAAATGAAACCTCCCACTCTGAAACCAAATGAATCATAAAATTCACTCTCCAACCTCAAATATAACTTGGAACTAGTTTTTTCGCATGGTTACATCTCGAGATATAGAGAGAGAAAGTTGAAACCCTAGTTTTTGGCAAGTTTTCAACTTGTAGGTGACAGTGACACAATTTATCTCTCAATACTCCACCTTAGGATCTCTAACTAGATTCAAATTAAAGATAAATCAATTCTCCAACTTCCTATTAAGTTCATTTTCCATGGGAATCCGTACAACTCCATACATACTGAAAAACTAGAGAATTTAATGGTAAAATGTAGTTTTTTTATTGAAATTGAAATGTCTTCATAAATATTCTTCTTGAAAACCTTGAATTTGATTGTTTACAAAATTTTATATCAATTCCCTTCAATTCAAACCAATTTTTATTGGTTATGAACATTGGGCAACCATATTTTGACAAGTTGCAATTAGCAACTTTTGTTGTTAACAACATTTGCAAATTGACTTCCTAATCATCCTAGGAACCTACAAAGGGTTCATTTGACATTGTATGAACATGTCAACATAAAATAAACCCTTCATAACATAATTCTACCCACACTATTTCCATCTGACCATAGTTGACCATAGGATTTGTAACACATCCTAAGTCACTAGGCCTTACAATTTTTGACTTATTACATTTCTAGGATCCCTTGATCCCTATAGACACTTGGCCTATCAAAACATGTACAATCATGGAGGCCTTGTGACCTCATTATATTCTTCAATGGGTTCTCTTGCATCATACTCCTAGGGTGGATTGATTTCAAGTCCTCTTGAGATAATTTTTTCCAAGGAAGTGTCATGCTTTCTCATCTTTGGTTCATCCATCCACACCGCCTCTTCTTCAGGGTGTCCAACCCACTTAACAAGGTACTATTTATACACATTCTTCATGTTCCTTTTGATGACATTTGTGTCAATAATCTTCTCAGGCTTCTTGGGTTCATGAGAGGGTATTTTTTCAAGATATTCCTGCAAATCTTCAACATGGATCTCTGTACCTACATCATGATGACCTTTATATGGTGTTAGATTATAAATATTAAATATGAGAGATATACCTAGGTTAGAGGGAAGTGATATATCATAAGAATTCATGCCATGCTTCTTCAATACTTTGCAAGGACCCGCTTTCTTCATGAGTAACTTTGTATGCTTCCCCTTAGGCAACCTCTGCTTCCTCAAATAAACCCCACCAAGTCACCAACCTAAAATTGTACATCCCTCCTTCTCTTATCTACACTTTCTTTATACTTTTATAAACTTTTTTGAAGTGCCAACCTGACTTGATCATGTACCTCTTTCATACTATCTGCAAATTGTTCACCATGAGCACTCACTTTTCCATCTTTGGGAAGATCTCTCAACTCCAATATGCCCCTTGGATTATGTCCATATACAATTTGGAAAGGGCTTTTACCTGTACTTGTGTTCATAGAATCATTGAAGGAAAATTCAGCTTGTGGAAGTATATAATCCCACTTCTCCCTATATTGTTTTGTTAAGCATATCAATAGATTTCCCAATGATCTATTGACAAATTCAGTTTTCCCATCCATTTGGGGATGGTAAGCTGAACTAAAATTCAAGTTTTTCCCTAACATATTCCATAATGTCCTCCAAAAATGGCCAATAAACTTTACATCCCTATCTGACACAATGGTTTGTGGAAGTCCATGAATCCTCACTATTTATTTGAAAAATAAATTGGCTACATAGGTTGCATCACTTGTGTTTTTACATGGAAAGAAGTGTGCCATCTTACTGAACCTATCAACTATTAAAAAGATACTATTAAAGCCTTTTTTATTTCTAGGTGAACCCATTAAAAAATCCATAGTACAACTTTCCCAAGGCCTTGTAGGTATGGGAAATGGTTGGTATAAACCTGCATTAGTTGAAGAACCTTTTTCTTTTTGGAAAATAGTGCATGTTTCTACAAATATTCTCACATATCCCTGCATTTTGGGCTAATAGTAATGTCTTCTTACCTTCCCTAGGGTCTTATCCAACCCAAAGTGCCCACTCATGGTTTGACAATATTTTTCTTTCACAATGTTCTCTTTCATTGAATACCTAGGGATGTACAATTGATTTCCTTTGAACAAAAAACCATCTTGAAGTAAATAATCAGAATATTGAACATGAAAAGCCTCTAAAAAAATAGAACAAACTTTGTATATTTCATGAAAATTCCTCATCATTTTCATACATACCTTTCAAGGAGTCAATAACCACACTTTATAATCTTACCTCTTGCACTATCATGGCTCTTCTGCTCAAAGCATCTGCCACCTTGTTACAAACTCACTTCTTGTGTTTGATTGAAAATGTATATGCTTGGATTGATTCAACCCACTTCATGTATTTATGACTTAACTTCTTCTGGCTATTCAAGAAGCTAAGGGCCTGATTGTTAGTGAAAATGACAAAGTCCTTTGGAAGGAGATAATGCCTCCATTTTTTTAAGGCTTGTACTAAGGCATACATTTATAAATCATAAGAGGAATAATTCCTCTTAGCCTCATTCAAATTTTCACTGAAAAATGCAATGGGTCACCCTTCTTGACTCAAAATAGCCCCTATGGCCACATTAGATGCATCACACTCAATTGTAAAGATTTTTTGAAAATCTAGAAAATCCAATATAGTTTTCTTTGCTACATTTTATTTGAGACTTTGAAAATCCTCCCCAGCCTCGTTGGTCCAAAAAAACTTGTACTTCCTCCCCCCTTTGATTGTCTCCAAGATTGGTGCACAAATCTGACAAAAACCCCTGATAAACTTCCTGTAAAAAGAAGCCAACCCATGGAAGCTTCTAACCTCTATCATGATCCTTGGAGAGGGCCAATTAAATATTGTCTCCACCTTCTCTAGTTCCATCTTTAAGCTTCCACCTAAAATTACAAAACCAAGGTACACCAATTCTCCGGACATGAAAACACATTTATCCAAGTTGATTAGGAGCTTTTCCTCTTGCAATCTTTTAAGGACCAAATTCAAATGTTTTAAGTGTTCATCCTTAGTCTTACTAAAGATAAGGATATCATATAGATACAAAATTACAATTTTTCCAAGGAATGGTTTCAAAAATTTATTCATGAGCCTCATGAATGTACTCGGAGCATTTGACAACCCAAAAGGCATCACCCTCCATTCATAGAGGCCTTCATTAGTTTTAAAGGTTGTTTTCCATTCATCTCCAGCCCTTATTTTGATTTGGTTTTATCCACTTTTTAATTCCACCTTTGAATAGTACTTTGCACCCCCTAGATGGTCCAATAAGTCTTCAATCCTAGGCATAGGAAACCTATACCTAATAGTAATTCTATTGGTGGCTCTAGAATCAGTACACAATCTCCAATTCCCCTCTTTCTTAGGTGCTAATAGGGAAGGGACTTCACAAGGGCTCAAGATTTTTGTTATAAAATCCTTGTCTAAAATTTCTTGGATTTTCTTAGACATCTCTTCATTTTTTTGGGGTGTCATTTTATATGCTTCTTTGTTTGGGAGTGTGGCTATAGTGATTAGGTCTATGTTGTGGCTAATCTCCCTAATTGGGGGTAGGGTGCTTGGTAAATACTTCATAAAAATCTCCTTGTAAAACTCTAGCAAATTTGCTACCTCTTTAGGACCTACTCTCCTAGGTTCCTCCTTCGTCTTAGGCACCTTTCCCTCTTCTTGTTTTGGAAACACTACCAAAGCATAAAAAGGAGTATCTTTCTCTTTCAATACTTTTCAAAATTCCTTTTCTCCTACAAAAAAAAATTAGAATCTTTTTTCTCCTCACCATGATCAAGTAGGGGTAGTAAAGTTACCTTCTCAACTTTATACTAGATGAAGTATGTGTTCTTCCTCCCATCATGGTGTGCCTCCAAGTCATACTACCATGTTATCCCTAAGAGAAAGTGGCATGCATCCATTTGTACTATATCATAGAGTACCTTGTCCTTGTATTTTCCAATCTGAAACTCTATCCATTCTTTCTCTTTTCCGACCATATGCTACCCCTTACTGAGCCATGACACCTTGTAGGGTGTGGGATGTGGAATCCTCTTCAAATTTATCTTTTCAATAGCTTCAAGGGACACCAAATTGTCAATAGAGCTAGAATCAATGACCACTCTACATACTTCACCTCCAACTTTTCTTGTGGTTCTAGAAAGTGTCTTTCTTTGGGGTGGCTCTAATGGACTAGGTGTCTTGATCAAATTCCTTCTCATCATCAACAATTCTCCTTTCTATGGTGCTGCAAAGGATTCATGAGAATGTACAATTTGGGAGTCTTTATCCCTCACCATATTTTCTCTCCTCTCACCTTGTTTGTTTCCTTTTTTAGGACACTTTGATGCCAAGTGTCCGAGTTGATGACACCTAAAGAATTTAATTGTATCAAGGCCTCTTACCTCAAATCTCCCTCTAGAGTTTGACCTTCTTCCCCTAAAGGAAAATCTAGAGATTCTTTCTCCTTGGGTAATTTCATGGCTTGAATCCCCAAAGTCTTTGGGACTTTTCCTCTTCCACTAGGCATACCTCTGCTCCTACTTCCAAAGTCCCTTTGTCATCTCCCTCTACCACCTTGTTCTTGTATTCTCTTGATTTTCTCCTCAACCTTCAATTCTAATTGATAGCATTTATGTACTATGGTAGGGCTACTCAAAATGAGTTCATCTTGTATTTTAATTATCAATCCTTGCATGTATATTGCAAGCTTCACACTCTCGGGTTCTGCCACCTTGGACTTCATGACAATTATTTGAATCTCCTTAGTGTAACTTGACACATCCAGCTCCTTCTACCTCAAAATCATCCTCCTCTTATGAATTTTCACTTTATAATATTCAGGAACGTATGCCTCTTTGAGTAAGGCTACCCTTCTTTTCCAAGTATTTATTTGATTCTTTCCTTTCTTCACCATTTTATCATGAATGAAATTCCACCATGTGAGTGAAGATCCTTTCAACTTTGACTTTGCAATATTCACCCTTTGATTTTCAGGGATGTCTTCACAGTCAAAGAAGCTTGTGAGAGCATCCACCCAATCCATAGCCACATCAGGGTCCATATTTCCACTGTACATTGGGAGATCTAGTTTAACATCCATTTTTCTCCTTTCCATTGAATTCAAGGTATTCAAGAGTAGCCTTTGGTCTGAAGGAAACTCTTCCTCTTCTTCCTCAAGGGGTTCTTCATCACTCCCTTCCTCTTCATCTCCAAATTTTCCACCACCTCTTCTAGCAACCTTCTCTTTGATTTTTTCCACTTCTCTTCTTAAATATTTGTTCTCTTCCATTTATTCTCTCACTATTCTTACAAGTTCTACATTTGTGATCCTTGATCGGATCTCGGTGTCTCCCTCTTCTACAGACATGGTTTACAATCCCCCTCCTAAGGATCTCTCTTTCTTTGGTACCACTTGATACAAAGCTCCCAAACCTCCTAACTTACTGGAGCCAACTCAAGTCTTTACTTGATCAAAACAAGAATTCTACCCCTTTATCTTGGGATATCTCAGGCTAGATCTCCACACCTTCAATTTCTTCTTCCTAATTCACCAACTCTTCATATTGAATCCCTTGTAACCCCCTTTAGACTTGATTTCAATCATACACATGTTCTTGTGTTGATTCTCTCCTATTCCCTAAGTTCCTTTGGTCCACCCTCCTTATTCAAAGGTACTCAAAATCAATTCCCAAGTCTTAGGATCTTTCCAACATGCCAAACTAACTTCACTGACACTCCTCAACACAACCAAAACTAACTCTTTGGTTTCTAGTTTGCCAAAACCACAAGGGCCTAGAATAAACTAGTTTTCTAGTATTCATTTTTAACATTGTTGGTAAGTAATAAATTTTGTGTGTTATGATTCACTTTTTGGTTGTCATTTATGGCAACACATTTGGCATATTGATCGATTGATTTGAAGTTAAGTTTTGGTAATTATATTCTGAGATCGACTAAGTACAGAGTAGAAATAAAAAGGTATTTTGGGTATCAAAGATCGAGATCGACAAGATATGATGTGCAAGCTTAGAGGGAGATACTATGGAGTATGTATGACCTCCATCTAAGATCGATTAAATTTTGGTAAAGTTTATAGAGAGTTACAGTGAAATAAAGACATGCAACATTAGCAAAACAATGATATAGAGCTGTTGGATTGAAGCGATGATTTGGGGAGTATGAAATGGACTTCTGGAAAGATAAGATAGATTATTTTTGTTGATAATCCATATGTTGATTATGTAAGAGTGCCGACTATGTATTTGATATTTGCTTTATCAAATTTATTTTGTATTGAGAGCTGACTATGTAATATTTAGCTAAGAGAGTCGACTTAGAAAATGATATATACATATACATATACATATATATATATATATATATATATATATATATATGTATATATATATATATATATATATATATATATATGAAGATATTTTGTAGAGAAAAGTATGTGATGTAAGATATGGTTTTTGGGAGATGCGAATGGCAGAGCAGAGAATGTTAGAGATCATTAAAGAGCTATAACAGGAACTATCTAAGCATAACTAATGCTTGTTTTTTTCATTACTAAGAACAATTTGTAACAAAAATATATTGTAAGAGTTGTATGCAGTTGGACCTTAACAGGGTGTTGTATACCTTTAACAGGTTTGTTATTCCTCTAACAAGGATAGGTCTCCTAACATGGACACTATACTTTAGTGCATTCTTGTAGGTATCATCCCCACCAAGGTTTTCCCTTGGCCAAGGTTTCCTCAACAAAAAATAATGGTGTTGTGTACTGTGTTGTTTGTTTTTATGTTTCTTTGATTTCAGTATGCTTATGGTTTATGTTGAATTGGTTCAAAGTTTATATTAAGTATTTTAATACTGATTCAGCCCCTCTCTCAGTATTACCTAATCCTAACAATTGGTATCAGAGATTTTGGACCTTGGAGAGAAAGCTTAATAGCTTAAGGGAGATCAGAATGGATTCATATAATTTACAGGAGAACTTTGAAGATGCACTTGAAGACCTTGATAAAGTTAAAGCTGAGAATGAAGACTTGAAATTCAATCTAAGGAAAGCAGATAGATTCATAAAGAAATTTAAAGAAAAACTTGAACTTTCAAGAAGTTAGAGGCAAGATCTTGTGGTTTAGATAAAAGAAGACTCAGAAAATGACAATTTAGATTGGATAAAGCAACTTGAAAAAGAGAATGACACTCTAAAGCTTGAAAAAAAAGGAACGACTAAAGAAATTCAACAAGAGAAAGATGCTAAAAACAAGATTGAAGAAGCTTTGAATAGTGCAAATTTTTTGATGGAAAAAATGAGGAATGAGGCTGACCACTATAAAAACAAGTATCTAGAATTGGAGAAATACAATCAGATCATAAAAGGTGAACTTGTTGAAGCAAAGAGACATATTGAGAAACTTCACTCTAGAAGAGATTTGATCGATGAAAAAAGAGATAGACAGAAACCTAAAGGTGATATGAATGGTATTGGGTTCAATGAAGCTAAATGCTCAAAGAATCATGAAGAGAAACCAGATGGGAAGATTGATGCAGAAAATCCTATTCCTGAAGAACCTAAAGAGAATATCAAACCTTTTAGAGGTAGATGCTTTGGTTGTAATAAGTTTGGACACATGAAAAGAGATTGCAGAGGTAATGTCCCCCTTAAGAATTTTTCTGGTTATTGTTTTAACTATAATGCATATGGACACAAGAAGGCAAAATGCAGGAAACTCAATCAATCTAGATATAGACAACACAATAAAGGAGAACACACTAACAAACCTACATGCTACATATGTAATAACATTGGACACATTGTGAAGTTTTGTAAGGTACAAGTAAATCAAGACATAAGACCTCCTATATGTTACAAATGCAACAATCTAGGTCATATAGATAATTTTTGCAGGTATAATGGAGTAAACCACAGAAGAGTACCACCTCCTATGAGTACACAAAAGAATGACAATGATATTGGAAAAAGAGTTGCAGATTTAAATAATGAATTTAACAATTATTTCAAGAAAGCAGAAGAAAACAATAGTTGAAAGATATGGAAGATTAAGGAGACAAGTGATACATTGGTTCAGGGAGAGATAGTAGATGCTACTGGATCTTTGGCTGATGTTAACAAAGCTAAATTGACTTAAATGGTTGATCATGGCCTTAGGAGGAGCACTGGATAAAGATATCAGAATATATCATGCCCCTTATTATGTGGATTGAGCCCTAGCAAGCTTAATGGTGATCATGGCTGACATCATGGAACATATATTTGAGATCAAAACATCAGACGATGTATATATTTTGATCACGAGATTTATAGCTGACTAGACAACATTGGGTAATGCAAGCTTTTAATGACTTAACATTGTATAAAGCACCTAATGATGATCTATTTCCTTACTATTTGATGAATAGAAACCTAAGGAGATCAGAGAGAAAAGAGATTCAACCCATCTAGCAATTACATTGTGTTATCGATCGAAGTGAATATTCAAAATTCAGCGTGTGAAAGGTATTTACATCATCTACTTATACAAAAACTATGGATGCACCCATGATATTTGATGTTGTGGATATACCTAGGTATAAATTCAAGAAACATCCTTTCAAATCCTATGAAGAAGACCCTGAAGGAGCATTTTCTCAGACACCTCATGACATCTTACATGTTGAAGACATTAGGGCATACATTCATTGCAAGTATGACATACTCGGTATTGATGACATTTCTACTAAAATGGAGTACATCAATGATAAAAGCATTATGAGAAATGAATACAAACATGTTAATGAGCTAAAAATTATAAATATTTTGGATTTACATGAATTCAATAAAGAAGAATGGTCTAAGATATTGTTGGGTAGAGTACATGATTAGTTTATTTGGATAGGCGAACAACCTGTGAAGATATGCAGTAACTTGATACATGAGATTACTGTATTGGACAATACTGGAATAATTCCTATAGCAGAAAAGCATGTTAATAAGCAAGTTGAAACCCTAATACATTGAAAATGGGATAGGCAAGCCATGAAAGTGAATGACATCTTTCAGCAAGATGTGAGATTGATTACTATGATACTTGGTTACAAATTATGCTATATTAGTAGACCTAATTCTATATCTTTTGGAGTTATTATGATGTCCTACAAAATGGTGACATAAAAAACAAAGTATAACCTATGTGAAGTGTTGGCACAATAGTTTTTGGAAAATGTGATGCTGATAAAGAAAGACAAATCCAAAGCCTTAAAATTTGGTTCATTGCTAATGCATATATACACCTCATGACATCTTACATGTTGAAGACATTAGGGCATACATTCATTGCAAGTATGACATACTCGGTATTGATGATATTTCTACTAAAATGGAGTACATCACTGATAAAGGCATTATGAGAGATGAATACAAACATGTTAATGAGCTAAAAATTATAAAGATTCTGGATTTACATGAATTCAATAAAGAAGAATGGTCTAAGATATTTTTGGGTAGAGTACATGATCAGTTTATTTGGATAGGTGAACAACCTGTGAAGATATGCAATAACTTGATACATGAGATTACTGTATTGGACAATACTGGAATAATTCCTATAGAAGAAAAGCACGTTAATAAGCAAGTTGAAACCCTAATACATTCAAAATGGGATAGGCAATCCATGAAAGTGAATGAAATCTTTCAGCAAGATGTGAGATTGATTACTATGATACTTGGTTACAAATTATGCTATATTAGTAGACCTAATTCTGTATCTTCTGGAGTTATTATGATGTCCTACAAAATGGTGATAGAAAAAACAAAGTATAACCTATGTGAAGTGTTGGCACAATAGTTTTTGGAAAATGTGATGCTGATAAAGAAAGACAAATCCAAAGCCTTCAAATTTGGTTCACTGCTAATGCCCACAGATTTCTAGGAATGCACCCTAGTGGCTGGAGAACAGGGATACCTACTGGTATTTAGATTTCACAGAGCTATCGAAGATAGAACATCACATGGGTTGATGGAGAACTATTTGGGATGATCAAAATTATTTAGAGGAAAATGAAAGAAAGATACAGGATTCCTAAAGACTTAGTTGAGAAATATAAGGATACAATTTGTTTCATGGTTGAAACCAATTGTGTATGCTTTGAGGCAGTTGTTCCAAGAAATAAATGGTGTTATCCTATGGGATATGAAGTAATTCAGAAGTACTGACCATGTAGATCGAACATGTCCTAGCATCTGAGATAGATTCATCTAAGAAAAGATGGGGTACTTATGAAGAAAAAATAGATAAGGTGAGAGAAGAACAGACCGGAGGTTTAAGGAAAAGAAGAGTTGAAAACATAATTCATGAATGTGGAGTTAAGGCAGGACTGACTGAGGAAGAGTTGAGAGAAGTAAAGAGGAAACTAACAGAATGATCTTTTGGATTGGCAAGTGCTAGTACTTTATCCCTTACACATCTTGAAGTTGTGATGATAGTTTTTGCACCTACTACAGTGATTAATGTAGACACCCCTTCTCATCACAACAAACCTCATAGGCAGTAAAATTGGTTCCTAGAGTAAGCACTAGATCCACCAAATAGAATTCACCACCTAAAGAACAAAGGACTGAGAGAGAAGAGAAGAAAGCTGAAAGTGATAGACCTATATGGAAACCTGAATTGACAATTATTGAGAAAAGATCAATTGAGCAAGGAAAGTTAGTTACAATACAACAATATTATGACAGGTATGAAGAAATTGACAAATTAAGATTGAAGATATTGTAGTAAACAATTTACTTATTTTTAAGAAGAATCTATTGGAGATTGAGGGAAGTATACCTAAAGAGTTGTATGGGAGATTAGAGATAAGGAAATAGCTAGCACATATTGAAGATGAGACTATCTGAAATCAAGTGATTGAAAAGATGCTACCTGTGATATCCATACAAGAGAGAGATAAAATATTCAAAGAACTGAAACCATTATTAAGGACTAAGGTAAGACTAGTGAAAATTATGGCAAGAATGTATGATGATGTTACTAAAGAAACTCAAAAGGCACTGGATCAGATACTAATGAGTTCTATTCCTGAGAAATCCACACCTACTAAGACTACAATGCCTATAGCCTTAGGAATTGGAGAAAGTTCCAAAATAGCTGAGGCAAGTACTGAGAGAAGCGAAGATGACGCAACCAAATTTATATGTTTCTAGTGTTCCTGTGACAATTGATACTTCTCATGATAATAAGGACCTTTTTGAAGGAAACATTGACAGTGTTATGGCAGAGAATGAATCACAGAAGGATGAAGAATGCAAAGAATAGAGAGAGGAAGTACAGAAAGAAATCTAGAAGAAAGGAGAAGAAGAAATTCAGGAACACGCATCTCCTATCTTATTGTTGGAAAGGAAAGAAAAACCTACAGATGTTAATGTTGATAGTATGGATGAGGATGAGCTGGTGAGATTAGCTTTCACCACACTTACTAAAGCAAAGGAGAGATCATAGTAGAAGAGTGACAACAAGACTAAGGTAATGACTAGAGAAATTGATACTGTAAACAAACTACTTCTAGTACCTATTTTTTCTAGAATAGAGATAATATAGAAAACTTAAAGATGGCACTTGATGAGTTTGATGGTCATTATGAGAACTTGGTAAAGATTGCAGAAGGAAAGGCAGAAAATAACTACTCAGAGAAGAAAATATTTTAATTTTTCCAGTCTATCTCATGGGACTTGGGCATTTTGAGAACTAGTATAGAAAATGCTAAGAGTTGTGTTGAACATGACAGGAAACTATTCATCTATTTCATGACTCCTATTAGGCATGTTCAAAACATTGAAGACATTATTGCCAAGGAAATGGCAACCTTGAACAACATGATGGATAGTTGTGAGACCTCTTCACAATTTGTAATGGAGTTGTAAAAAGAAGTAACAATAATTTTGGCTAAACTAAATGTATTGGATATTGAGAAAGGGAGAGTTATGACAAGGTTTGGTTTGCTGAAGATTTTAATCACTCCTAAGCTATCAATTATTGAAGGCCACTTATCAGACATGGAGAAAACCACAAAATCGTTGGCTAACTCTATGGTAACAGAGGTTAAAGAAGTAGAGACAAAATCATTTGAATTAAATGTAATAATTCATTATATTCAACTATTACTTAAGTCATGGAGTACAAAAGTGAAGGTCTTGGAATATTCCTTTCAAGATATTCTGAAATTGGTAAGCAAGCACTAGTTCTATTACTTTTTATGCACCTTTGTCATTTTTGTCAAAGGGGGAGAAGAGAGAAGAGAAAAATGAATAGGGGAGAAGAGGAGAATATAATGTATAAGGGAGAAGAGAAAAACAAAATAGAGAAAGAAGGAGAGACAATTTTTGTTTTGTTGGAACACTTAGTCATTTTTTTTGTTAAGTGTTGCCATCAATGCCAAAGGGAGAGATTGTTGGAAAGTGATAAATTTTGTGTGTTATGATTCACTTTTTGGTTTTCATTTATGGAAACACATCTTTCCTATTGATCGATTGATCTGAAGTTAAGTTTTGGTAATTCTATTCTGAGATCGACTAAGTATAGAGTAGAAATATAGAGGTATTTTGGGTATCAAAGATTGAGATTGACAAGTTATGACGTGCAATCATAGAGGGAGATACTATGGAGTATGTATGACCTCCATCTAAGATCGATTTCATTTTGGTAAAGTTTACAGAGAGTTATAGTGAAATAAAGATAGGCGACAATAGCAGAACAATGATACAAAGCTGTTGGATAGAAGCGATGATTTGGGGAGTATGACATGGACTCCTAGAAAGCTAAGATAGATTATTTTTGTTGATAATACATATGTTGATTATGTAAGAGCATTGAATATGTTTTTGATATTTTCTTTATCAAATGTGTTTTGTATTAAGAGTCGACTATGTAATATTTGTATATGGAGGAATATAACCTGTCGGGAGGATGCTCAAACATGCAAATGTTAGAGATATATATCAATAAATGACATTAACATAGCTAAGAACATACTCTAAAATAAGACTTCCACCATAACCTTAGATGAGCTGAACAAGGGCACCCAATGACTTGTGGATTTTCTCTTAGAGATGTATGTAGGTGTGCTCTCCCAACACAATGTCTAATCCCACTTGAAATGCATGAAAAAGATGAGATAATAACTCAAGAACAAGTATAAGGAACTTGTCTCAAGCTTCCACCATTGATGAAGATGCAAGCATTAAGCTAATATGATATGCAAGATTTAAGCTAAGATGATATGCAAGATCTAAGCTAAGATTCATTCCATTATTAAGCCTAAGATGTGATATCTAGATTCAAAATGAAATAAACATGAACTAAGAACTAAAATTGCTATGAAAATACTAAATTTCTCTAGAACTAAACTAGCATGATAACAATGCATAAAAAAGAGATGATTTGCTCTTGACAATGGCCTTTATTTATAGATTTTTTGGAGGAGAGAGAGGGCTTGGATGAGGTGGAGCTCATGTGACATCTACATAGGTGCCACATGAGGGACACATAAGCCATGCAAGAGGCCCACTTTGCTCACACATGTGTGAGCAACTTTGGATGTGATGGGTCAAAGTGTACTTAAAGTACACATGTGAAGGATCTTGTAAGAGGTGTAAGAGATTTGGGCCAATAGAACACTTTTATAAAGTGTAAGAAGGTGTCATCATGGGTGTAAGAAACCTTGTTGGAACCAAATAAGGACTATTTGGAAAAGGTGATTTTTGGAAATTTTCTTACACATGTGTGAGCAAATAATTAGGACTAATTATTGTAGGAATCAAGAAATTAGTCTAATTAACCTTAGTTAATTAGTGAGTAGGTCTATTTGGTGAGAGTGATGTGAGGTAGGGTAGGATCTAGGTTCAGATTAGTTTAATCTAAGTTTAAAATTTAGATTAATTTGGTTTAGTAGAATTTAAATCATATGGAGGAATAAATAAATTAAAACTTATTTAAAGGGGATTAATGAGGGATAATGTATATAAATAAAATTTAATACATTAAAGGGCGTAGTATTTAAATTAAATTTAAATACTAAGGAAAGTGAATTATATTTAGTTAAATAAATATAAGAATGTAAAAAATATAATTAATTAATTAAAATTAATTATAATGCTAAGGGAATATTAATTAAATTAATATAAGGACTGTAAAGAAGAAAAATGATGTTTATGGAATAAGAGTGTTTTGATACTCAAATCACTTATCACCTTTACATTTAATGTTTAGAGTGGAGGGATAAATAAGATATTCCCCTTTATTCTCAAATGTACAAAGGAAGGATCCAAATTGATCAACCCAAAAAGGATCAATGCATAAATGAATCAATTTATTGGAAATAAGAATAAAGAAGGAGATCCTAGGTTTCCCTCTTAAAATGTGTTTTGAAATGAATGTA
>MU224213.1:187496-199368 GCA_018584345.1 Thuja plicata
AACATGTAGAACAATGGATGCTTGAACAAAATCTTGGCTAGAGCTTTTTGCACTTGGAAGACTTAGAGAAAATGAGAGGAGAGGGCTTCCTTTTATATGAAATTAGGACACAATCTTCTAAGGAGGCTGACATAGGAGGATTAAATTCCAATTAGACCCATTCCCCTAGAAAAGGACCTATATTAAATATAATTTAGGAATCCCCACTTCGGAGCCCGAAACAGCCGACCCAGAAGCGGGAGAGAACTTTTTGCAAAGACCGACATTTGGGAAACTGTGGGATTCTGGTTTTGGGACCCTAGGATAGGGTCGAGGTCGGCCCTATCCTAGGATAGGGCTGAGGTCAACCCTATCCTAGGGTAGGGCCAAGGTCAACCCTATCCTAGGAGTTCAACCTTGTCCCTATATCCTAGAAATAGAGTCCTGCAACCCAGAATGCAGAAATCAGTCTCGAAAGTGGTATAAGGAGGAGTAGATCAGGGGGGATGATGCAGAAATGGGGGGATGATGTAATGGAGGTCAAATACATCCCCTAAGGAGGGATAAATTCTCTTAACATGGAAGTGCTTCCATTTTAAGATGATACAAGGATGATTTTAGATGTCTACATTTTGCCCCTCTTTGATGCAATATCGAAAGTGGCATCGCGTCAAAGAAAAGAAAATAAGATGCCCCAGAGAGGTTAGAAAATCCTATGGCAGTGAGAGTGGAGGAGGGTTCCCCCTCGAGAAAATAATAGGAAAAAATAATTTTTTTTAATAAATTTTTCTCGCAAAAGGTAGGAGAATAGGGGAAGAAGACCAATTGCATGGCGTGTCCAAGAAAAATGAAGGAAAAATGAGGACCAGAATGAGGAATAGGGAGAAGGATGAAAGAAACAGGTCCCAAGGGGCTATAAATAGTCCACTAGGGCCCATAGACAAGTCATTTTTACTCACAAAGAGAAAAAAGAGAGAAGAAGTAGAGAGTATGGCAGCAGAGCAAGAGCGAGCACAGTTGGGAGAGCACATTCGAGTTCACCAGCATATGCGGGACCATCAGTGAGTAGTTGACTACCTTCTAGTCCATTACGTATTTAATACTTTTTTAGATGTCTAGGGTGTCATAAATGCATCAAAAATCTAGCACGCAACACCTGACTGCTATCTATACAGATGGGAATGATAGATCACTGTCCTTGCAGATGACCGATCATAGATCGGTGGCTGCATAGATGGAGATTGCTCAATCTCCATCTGCGAGGGAAGAAAAAGAGGGGGATGTGCAGTTGAGATGGTAGAGTTAAAACTCCACCATCTATGTGGCTAAGAGCTAGCGGTGTAAAACACTGTCTCTGCAGACTGGCGTCTGTGAAGATCCATTGGCTCCATAGACTGGAGACTATGAAAGTCCACCGTCTACGTGGATTGACCCAAAAATAAAAGAAAAAAGATGAAGAAGATAAAAGACAAGGGTTTGGGAGCATTTTTCGATGCCTTGAATGGGCCTGGGACATTTTTTGATGCCCCAGAATGCTATCTGATGTTTAACATAAGCTTGCTAGAAGCAGGAGGATACCATCACCTTCCGGGTAAGGGAGTGTTACCCAATGACTATGGCGCTGGAGCAGGAGCTAACTACGGCAGAGTGAGGGATTGTCACACTATGTAGGCTGGAGCATGTATGACATTGGCCATATCTGAGAGTGCATAATAAGCTTATGTTTTCTTTAATCGAGAGGTGGCACAGTACTACTTTGAGATTTCACTTCTTGACAGGGGAAGCTACTATCACCCTTCACAACGTGTGGAGGATTTATAGAGTGCTGATTCGAGGGTTGATACCCAAGTACTACTTCAAGGGTTTAGAGCCATACATGGAGATGGAATTTGGATGGAGGTATGTAGATCTACTGACTACATGGCAGTGAATGTCTTGGATGGGGGCGATGATGATGCAACCACGGTTGCGATAGGTAGCCTTATACTTGGCTAGTTTGATAGGAGGTCAATTAATGCCTGATCATGCAGGCAAGGGATTCCCTATGGGTTGGGTATGGGTTCTCAGTAGCATGGTGGATGGAGACTAGTACTACTGGGGATACACTATTCTTGGGTAGCTTTATTATGATCTACACATGTGCACCTACTGTAAGGGTAGGGCACTAGGGCTAGGATGCATGGTGCTTCTTGTATGGGTGTAGGAGCTCATTGCAGTCATATGACCGATTAGGACTCGAGAGACCAGAGTAGCTTATGAGCCATTCATATGTAGGTACCGGCCACTCATTAGTTATGAGGCCACAAATTCCATTGGTTACTAGCGATGAAGACTCGATGAGATGGGGGAGATATAGTGGGCACCCTATGCGGGGTGCGAGGCTTGGGGACATGAGATCCCATAGTAGGACGGATATGCAGAGGATGATTTTTATGACTCGTATTATAGGAGATTTTTTCAGACTGACTACTGGTTGATTGAGAGGACAACATATATGATCTCTAGGTACATGCTGTCCGGGGTACAGAGACAGATGGGATAGGTTCAGGAGGTAGTTCCAGATGGGTTCCCACATCCACTAGTGACCTGAGAGGTGGGTAGCATCTGGGGGATGGGATTGAATCCCCACATAGCACAAGCATATTTTATGGGGATGATAGAAGTCCCATGGATCAGGGCACAAGAGTCACTATAGGATGCAGGAATAGTCCCAACATACGCTCAATGGTGGGTAGCACACAGACTAATCAGGTTGACAGTGCCATGGATAGTGTAGGAGGATGAGTAGCTAGAAGACAGAGGGGGTGGAGGAGGGAAGGATGGTGACGATGATGATGAAGAGGATGGAGGAGGGGCCAGAGGGAGGAGGTTCTGGCCTAGGGTGGCATCACAGAGATGGAGATGACAGGTGGAGCTACCAGTAGGGAGACAACCTCCCATAGTTATAGGTGCATAGGTACAAGATCCAGGACAGGATCAGGAGCCACAGGGGCCACTTGATCATCCATAGGGACCAAAGGGATAGGGTCTAAAGGGGCCACAAGTATAGGGACCACCAGCTAGGCACATAGCCAAGGAGGTGTATGACACCATGGTAGCTGAGAGGGACAGTCTACAGACTAGACTAGGCAGAGTACAAGGATTTCTAGCAACATCTTAGGCGACTGAGGTGAGTGCGGAAGAAGAGATCCAGAGGCTACAACATTGCTAGCTACAGCTCAGGCTACATCAAGAAGCTTACAAATAAAGCTAGCCAGGATACAGGTGGAGCTAGCAGCGGAGACTGCTTGGGGAGATAGTGCGCAGAGAGCACTAGATGTATATAGGCTCGGGTGGATAGCATACATTTTTCCATTATCAAGGAGCATGGAGACGTAGAGGAGTTGGAAGCTATGTTAGCACCTATAGCACCTCTGACAGTAGAGTGAGACCTAGCACAAAGATGTGCAGAGGATTATAGAGCAGATCGAGATATAGCTCATCAAGCAGGCAGGGCTGCAGGTGTGGGACAGATGATGATAGATGCTATGGCAGCACAAAGAGAGGATGGTCAGAGAGGACAAGATGTTGAAAATTATATGGGTCTCTATTATGGTGCAGTGCCAAAGGAGGCACAACAACCTACTTACTTATAGAGAGAACAAATAGAGAGCATAGGATGAGGCTCACAGGGATCAGTGGGGTTACCACAGCGCCCAAGCAGTGGTGCAGGACCATCGCATCATCCACCATGATTTGTCTTAGACCATTTTTGATACACCTTTTTGTATGATTCATGCGAAATATTATGTACGACTTTGACATTTTGAGATATATACATGGACTTTGGGGACTATTTGGACCTTATGGACTTTATTTATGATGCTATATGATATGATGTTTATGCAAGATGTATGGATGCATTTATATGATGTTCATGACTAACATGCAGGATGAGATGAATGTATATGAATACGCTGACATATTTTTGATGCAGGGATGGGATGCTTATATATATGTTAGATGTGATATTGTGTTAATTCTTATAGATGGGATGTGTTAATTCTTATAGATGGATATATTTTGACATGTTTTGATGTAATGTGATGATTAATAAATGTAAATGCATATATGATGAATCCTAAAATTAATTAATCCTAAAATGATGTTAAGAACATAACAATGCAACTAAATAATGAATGGGTAATGAAATGCAACTATAATATGATGAATGGATAATGAATGAAATGAAACTATATGCAACTATAATATGTAATGGAACTAAATGTAATCTTAATGAGTAATGATTAATGAATGAAGTAACAATACAACTGTAATGAATAATGATTAATGAAAGAACTTAATGAATAAAAGTAACCTAATGAATGAATACAATATGAGACATATGAGGACACTATTTTTGTGTGTATCAAATAAGTCTAATAAAATCACTTAGGTGAATGGATAGGGGGAATAAATAGAAACCTTTTCCAAGAGAAAAATCAAAGTGCAATATGACCTAACTAAAATGCAAATACTAACTACATGATGATAGTGGGATTAATACCGTGTTAATGTTGGAGAGCACACCCTAGTTTGATATTGTGAAAGGAGTTATTCACCATGTGCTAGAAAACACACTGTGACATGGTTCCTGTTGGTGCTCAAATTGACATATTGGACTTCCTATGGATTTTTCTTATCCAAAGAAGAGAAATACAATCAATTTGCCAATGAACAAGGTTTCAACAACCTCCTACAATTCTGGCTCCATAGAACCAAGGCTAGTGGGCCTGTACTTTAAACCTATCTTCAAAGTCTTTTAGAGGCTTTCTATAGCGGATAAGTGATAACTTCAATTCCTGCTTCTCAAGGTGTTAATAAGATCACAAAACTGAAAATATGTGTTGTTAAATATAATGTTATTTAAAAATTATTTGATATGATTGAGATATGAATTGGATAAGATGAAATAAAAGAGTAATCCAAAACTTGAAACAATGAAACCTTATACCAAATTCAATTAACGAGAGAGACCAGTGCTTTAATTCAATAATGGGCAATAGAGTTGATATCTCTTCAATCCTACGTTCAACTTCAGAGACAACTTTGAAAAAAAAAGCTTATCACCTTAAAGGTGTTATGAGATGCACATATAACTAAAAGTTTTAAATATATTTCAATTTAATACTATTCCTCAAATGACGGACCAATTGATCAACGCCTTAATCAATAGGATTTAACCATGCGAAAATGAGAAAGAAACAATTGAATATATAAAAATATAAACTTTGAAATGAAATATACGCAACTCAAAACTATCACTTTAAGGAATTTCAAATTGATTTATCTGAAGGACTTGATTATAAAGAAATAACAAAAAAATATTGCATAATAAATGAAATACAGACTTATCTCTACTTGACAAGAAATGGTGTATTGAATCTTTGCATTCAAATTTCAAATTTACTATCCTTCACTCTCTCATTCTTCCAGTTTCTGATATGTCAATCATCATAAATTATTATGTAATGTTATTCTATCTTTTGAAGAATTCTAAATGTATATAAATATAAAATTGAAAGGGTGTGTGAAACATCAAACCCTTTCCCTAAAAACTAATCTATAACAAACTATTCTTAACTATTACATATATTTGATAGCCTTATGAATAACCAACCAATTAAGTTATACCTAACTAGGCCAACTCCAAATTAATAAATCTGTATATATATCCATCCACATTCACATTTGTAATCCCTGCCTCATTGTGCTGAAGTTGATGGCTGTGTTGGTGGATCTGGGAACTGTATATCCATTCCTACGCTGAATATAAGGCTGTCACTCTTAGAATCTGTATTAGATTGCTGCTATTTTGTATATTAATCTATGATATATTTTAATCTCTACATAGTATATCTTAAGTTTAAAAATTGTATTATAATACATTTCCAAACTGCTTGACTAGCCACGTTTTTTGTTATAATACATGCATAGTAAGTGGGAAACTAATCCATTATGTGGTGGATATATATCATGCTAGCATTCAAATCACATACCTTAAAATAGTTTCATTTACATTCTCCTATCTTTATACACTGGAAAATGATTCTGCATTGCATATAACAAATGCTTCCCATAATGCTATTTGGTGGAAAATGAGTCTGTCATCATTTTGATTACCATGGGAGTCGATACTATGTGGACATGGCATGATGTTTTTCTGTTGAAGCTCAGAAGATTTCACAATATAGCATAGTTTACTCCATGTCTATATCGACATCTTAGTCTATATGTTTCTGATCAATGTATCTATAAACTTATTCTGTAATATGAATTGTGTCGTTGATCTTTGAAGACTGCTGTGTGTGACCTGTAAATTGTAGATGTTTTCCAACTGCTTGGTCTAATATAGATATTAACTATCTTTGCATACACTGAAGAATGTATCTTTGGCATGTGGCATCTGGAATCTCATTTATGATTCTATTACATGTCGTATTTCATTGACTGTAGAATGGCATTTTAATCATTCTTCTACACAACACTCCCACCTCTGATTTGGCATCAGCTCTAGTGGTCTACTTCCCATGCTAACTACAACATTGATCCATCAACTCCTTTCTCGCGGCACCCTAAGTGAATGGGTAAGCATTCAGTTTGGTTTGAAGATGGCTGCATGATCTTTTCAAATGAAACTATCCTTCTAACTCGACCCCAACCATGAAGTTGACTACTTCTTCTATTACGCTTGCATATGATTGTTCATTTCAGGTAAAAAATTTTCCACCTCTCTATTAAGGGATCCAGTGTCGTCTCTCTTATTCAATAGTCCTTTCATTATCATAGTCATTGTTTATCATGCTTTCATGTGTTGACTTATCTCAACATCGAAGAATATGGATTCATTTGACAAAAATGAATCTGCCACCTTTTCAATCTGCACGTAAAGTCAGATTATCAATAATAAACAACTATATTTTAATAAAAACTTTAATCATATTAAGATGCCAATAAAATCTAATCTTAACGTTATCTCTAATGCTATTTTTTATTCTCCACTAACGCCACAATGCTATAAAGTAAAGAAATGATATGTATTTTCTCACGTGGTAGCATATTCTCTAACATCATGTTTGTCATCATTATGCAATGTTTTTAAAAAATCATGCAATATAGGTAATTATAAAAAAGTTTTAACATTAATTCCTTTAAATAGACAATAGCCACAAATACAAGACAAGATTCATATGATGATAATAAAAAAAAAGATAAAAAACCAAGTTAATAACGTAATATTTTATTCATTATATTATATAAGGCTTTAGTTTATCCTTTTACTAACCCTTTTACTTCTACAGAATCTTTGTCTTGATTTAATAATAATAATAATCACACCATTTAAAGATTATCTTTCCTTAATGACAAATGATATGAAAATTACATATTAGATAGGCATATTATCAATATGATTTTTTTCTTACGATGATTGATAAAAGAAATCATAAGTGTATATCAATATCATAAACATCTATGGATATAATAACATGAACATTTTTATAAATAAGCATGCATTAATATAACCCTTTTCAATAACTTGTTTCCTAATCGATCTATTCAAACTCTCTTTCATGTTCATAAGCATAACATATTTTAAAGATATATATATACTTACTAACACCTTTTCCAATATTCTTATCACACTACTAAAATAATGACCATCCTACTTTTTCTATAGGAATTAGGGCACAACATATCATCGTCATCGATCAAACTACAACACCTTGTAATCTTAAGATCATGATTATGGATAACAATGTCATCTTGTCTCTTAAAATTAATAAACATTCAGATCCATGGAAACTTAATTAAACCAAGATTAGCCTTCATTAATATATTGCTAGTTAAAACATTGAAGAGCATCATTAAATTAAAGATATATTTCTCCACTTTCAAAACATTATCTCTTAGGTCATGATTGTAAATTAACTTCTTTTACCACCAATATGAATTTAGAGATTTATATGGCAATAGTAAGATATGTAGAATTCCTTTTAATTGCATTATTATTAATATGAAAACATCTCATAAGACTTCAAAAGTATATTCAATTCTAATTTACATTATGTCTTTAAGGGGAGAAAGTCACAAGATCAAGCTCCTAGATTCTCTTATTGAAAAGGAACTTTAAGAAAATGATTCTAAGATAATGAGAATCTCAAAACATTAAATAATGAGACATATGAAAGTGAATGAACACATAATGACACTTTGATAAAACAAATATAATAGAAAATAAAAGCTATAAAAGATAAGTAAACATATGTGAATAGTTACTTCCCTGAACAAGAATGGATGTAAGTCACTTTGTTGACATGGGTTCTACCAGTGGCTCTTTCTAGGGATGTGTATTTATACTTGAACACAACAAGATCCAAGCGTATTTATACTTGAACACAACAAGATCCAAGCTATCTCTGGAAAGCATACCATTAGAAAACACAACGATAATATATGTATATAAGAAAAAAGGAAAAGAAAGAACACTTGTGTATTGGTATCTTTAATGGAAGAAAGGTTTAAGATATTGACCATGCACAGGAAGTTCTTGATTGTAACCTTCCAAATCTTGTAAAATGTAAGAATTCTCACCTCCTTTACCAATGATGACAAAAGGACCTATCCATAAAGCATCAAACTTTCCATGTTTACCTTTGTCTTGATCTTTCACATTCCATCTCAAAACTGAGTCTCCTTCCTGAAATTTCCTTTCTGTGGTTTTCTTATTAAATAAATCTTTTTCTTTTTGTTGCAATTCTTGATTTCTCTCATGAGCTCTACTCCTCACTTCATCCAATTCTGCAAGTTGTAATAGTCTGTCTTCCATGAAATCCACGTCTTCATATTGTTCTTCAGTCATAAACTTATACACTGGCAACAAATTATTCAGTGGTACATGAGCTTTCTTTCCATAAACACGTTCATATGGAGCATAACCAGTAGATTTCTTAACTGTAATCCTATCTGCCCAAAGTGCGAGAGGTAATTTTCAATCCCATGCTCTTTTGTTATTATCTAACATCCTTTTGATAATTTTCATTATATTTTTGTTGCTAGATTCTTCTTGGCCATTCCCTTAAGGGTGATAAGGGAATGAAAAAGAAATCTTTATTCCATACTTCTCATGAAATTCAATAAATTTTGCAGGTCTGAAACACATAGCATTATCACAAACAATCTTCTGAGGAACACCAAATTTTGTCAATATCTTTTCAGTCAAAAATTTGATTACCACTTTACTAGTAGCTTGTCTAGTTGGTATGGCTTCCACCCATTTAGTAAAGTAATCAGTGGCTACCAAAATCCACTTATGCCCACCACTGGATGTATCAGTTATTTAACCTATGAATTCTATTCCCCACATTTGGAATGGTTCTTCAGTAGTCATAGGATTGAGAGGTAATGCACCATTATATTTGAGCCTTCCTGAAAATCTCTGACATGCTTCACATTTTTGAACATATTCATAGCAGTCCTTAAATATGCAGGGCCAATAGTATCCTACATTCAATATCTTATGTGCATTGGTTTTTGCTGAAAAGTTCCCACCACATGCTCCATCATGGAGATCTTTTAGCACTTCTTTAGCTTGGTATGTATCTAAAAAAAAGAGAAGTACACAATCTCTATTTTTCCAATATAGGTCTCCTTGCATTAAGAAATAATTAGATGCTTGTAACTTTGTTTTCCTCTTTTGACTATCTGTAAGGTTCTCAGGACACTTCATGTGTTTCAAAAAGTATACTATATTAGTGTACCAGGGGCATCTTTCAATACTTGTATGAGTTTCACTTAGATCAATATGATTTACTTTTAATGCATCCATATTTGACTCTGCCATCAACTTTTCTAATCCTTATCCTCTAATAATTTTAGTGATTTGGATCTCTATGTCAAATTCCTGAATCTGATTTACCCATCTGCATCTTCTCCTAGTGACTTCTGATTGTCTGAATATATCCTTTACTGCTGCATTGGGAACATAGGCTAACACTTTTGCACCAACCAAATAAGGCCTAAAGGATTTCACTGCCTTTACAAGAGCATAACCTTGTTTCTCATTGGTATCATAGTTTAACTCAAAAGCTTGAAAGGTTTTACTAAATAATGCTATTGGTTGTTCATATCCTTCATCATTCTTTTGTAATAAGACAGCAGCAATGGTATGATATGATGCAAAAGAAAATAATTGAAATGACTTAGTATAATTCAGGGATTTGAGAATAGGGGCTTCCTTAATTGCCTTTTTAATCTTTACAAATGCCTCCAAAGCTTCATTTGTCCATTTCATGTTTGCACCCTTCTTTAACATTATAGCAATGGGTTTAATTATTTATGAGAAGTTTGGGACAAATCTCCTTACAAAATTGATTTGTCGAAAAAAGGATTGAATCTTTTTAAAAATTTAGGAACCTCAATTTTATCAATCACTGCAATCCTTTTTGGGTATTTTCTCACCCCATCCTTGGATACTATATGTCATAATAACTTTCCTTCACTTACTGCAAAATGGCACTTCTTTGGGTTCAAAGATATCCCATATTCAAGGGCTCTTTGAAAAAATTGTTCCAAGTGTCCACAGTGATCTTCTACCCTTTTGGAGTAAGTAGTTAAGTCATCCTGATATACCACCATAATCACATCAATGAAATCCTCAAAGGCTACATCCATTTCTCTTTGGAAGGTAGCTCCCGCATTAGTGAGTCCAAAAGGCATTCTAGAATATACATAATTACCCCAAGGTGTTGTAAACATTGTTTTATACTATTCTTCTTCTTTAATTTTCACCTGGTTATACCCTGAGAAACCATCCATCATTGATAACAATTCATTTCCTGTGACCTTCTGTAATAATGCTTCCATGTTAGGTAATGCATACTTGTCCTTTAATGATGATACGTTTAAGTTTCTGAAATCCACACAAAGTCTAATATCACCATTCTTTTTCCTTACAGGGACCAAATTTGAAACCCATGTAGAGTGTCTAAATGGATTTATTATACCAGCATCCCTCATCTTGATTAGCTCATCTTTCATTTTAGGGGCTAAAGTAGGGTTTATAGGTCTTTGCATTTGTCTAAATGGTTTAGCATTAGGCTTCAAAGGTATCTCATGTTGAAAAAGATCCTCTTGGTAAGCTTTAAGATCATCACAGGACCAAGCGAATACATGTCTATATTTTCTCAATAATCTGATAATATCTATTCTGGTCTTGGGAGTTGAACTTTTGCCGAAAAATACTTCTTTTGGAGTCTCTTCACTTCCCAAGTTTATCCTTTCTATATCATCCATTGCAACATTAGTAATTTTATTCTCCAACTTTGAATCCTTATTGTCAAACAATCTCTCCATTTCTAGAAGACCTTTTGGAACTTTATTGGTTTTTAACTGAATGACTTCTTTTCCAAATAAGAATCCTTTTCCATCTTCTAGTTCAACATGAGCATTCAAGTCTATTAACTGATCTTCATATTCTTGTTCACATGCTAAAATTTGATTATATCTCTATCATCTTCAAAGATTTGCCAGTTGTTGATGTTATCCGGTATGGCGGGCCTAGTTTTAACTTCAACTTGAAGTATGTCTTCACAAGGGATATCATTATGCCTTAATGCCAAATTAGCCATAAAATATGCAAGGATATTTTGTGATCTGTCTATCCAATCAATAGAGAAAGCATCAAAACATTCCATAGAATCCCATACTTCATTCCTATATCTTTCAAGGTGAGGATGTTTAGCAACAAATTTACTTTTAACTTGAGAAATAATTAATTCAGAATCACCAAAAACACTTAAACATTTTATTCCATGTTTATTAGCTATCTTTAAACCAAGAAGTAAAGCTTCATATT